>CM039505.1:23097915-23371190 GCA_022432975.1 Begonia masoniana | reverse complement strand
GAGAAAACTTCTGCGCCTACCTCAAATTCCAATTCTCTACGCCGTAATCTGCATAGCTTTTCTGTCGGCTCTGAGCTGCCAAAATTCTCTGTCGGATGAGGGCAAACCTTCTCAACAGTTGTTGCACAATGTCAGGACCAAACAACTGTGTTTCACCAACTTCATCCCAGTACAAAGGTGATCTGCATTTTCGTCCATACAATGCCTTATAAGGTGTCATTCCTATTGTTGCTTGAAAACTGTTATTGTAAGAGAATTCTACTAAGGGTAGGTACTTACTCCAGGAACCTTGAAAATCCAATGTGCATGCACGAAGCATATCTTCTAATGTTTGAATGGTTCTCTCGGACTGTTCATCTGTTTGAGGGTGAAAAGCTGTGCTAAAACTAAGCTGGTACCCATAGCCTCGTGCAAACTCTTCCAAAACTTAGATGTAAATCTAGAGTCTCGGTCTGAAACTATAGAACTTGGAACTCCATGTAGTCTAACAACTTCGTGCACATACAATTCAGCAAGCTGATCCATCGAGTAAGTCACCTTTATCGGTAGGAAGTGAGCTGATTTGGTTAGACGGTCAACTATCACCCCAAATTGCATCATGTCATTTTGCTGTTCTAGGCAGTCCTACAACAAAGTCCATCGTTATTTGTTCTCATTTCCACTCAGGAACTGGTAAAGGTTGCAATGTTCCAGAGGGTCTTTGATGCTCAACTTTAACCTGTGGACAAACAAGGCACGATTCCACATGTTCTTCCACTACTTCGTTTCAAACCTGGCCACCAATAATGCTGTCTAATGTCCTTGTACATTTTCGTACTCCCAGGGTGAACCGAGAACCTGGAAAGAGTGTGCTTCAGAAAGAATCTCATAACGGAGTTCCTTAATGGCAGGAGGAACAAACCACCTATTTCTAACTTAAGGATTCCATCGGCAGAATGGTTAAAATCTGATTTGTCCGGAGAATTCATGCTTAACTTGTACTTGTTACACTCTTCATCATTCGTCTGAGCTTCCTTATTTTCTCAAGAATGGTGGGCTTTAAGGTTATGGCTGAGAGTATAGCTGATACATTGGATACTACTTCTAGATTAAACCTCTGGAATTCTGTCTCTAAGGCTAATGACATATCAAAAATCATAGATGGGGTTGATGTTGTTACTCTACTCAAAGCGTCTGCTACAACATTTTGCTTTGCCGGGATGGTATTTTATCTCAAAATCATAATCTTTGACAACTTCCAACCATCGGCGCTGCCTCATGTTTAGTTCCTTCTGTGTGAAAATATACTTCAGGCTCTTATGATCCGAAAATATCTCACAAGATTGTCCATACAAGTAATGCCTCTAAATCTTAAGTGCAAATACCACTGCAGCTAATTCTAAGTCATGTGTAGGATAGTTCTTCTCATGTGTTTTCAATTGTCTAGAGGCATAAGCTATCACTTTTCCATTCTGCATTAACACACAACCAAGACCAATTTTGGAAGCATCACAATAAATACTAAATTTACCCATCTTCACCTGGAAGGGTTAAAATTGGGGCATGGTCAGTTTCTGTTTCAAGGTCTGGAAACTATGTTCACATTCATCAGTCCATAATACTTCACATTTTCCTTGTTAACTTAGTAAGAGGTGTAGCAATCTTTGAAATCCTTCAATGAACTTTCTATAATACCCAGCAAGTCCAAGAAAACTCCTGATATCTGTAGCATTCCTTGGTTGGGGCCATTCCTTAACTGCCTGAACCTTAGCTGGATCAACAGATATCCCATCCCCAGAGATAAATGTCCTAAAAAGTGAACTTGGTCCAACCAAATTCACACTTAGAAAACTTGGCGTAAAGTTGGTGCTGTTTTAACACTTCCAACACCAAGGTCAGATGCCTAGCGTGCTCATCTTTAGTACTGGAATAGATCAGTATGTCATCAATGAACACTATGACAAATTTATCTAGGTATTCATGAAACACCCTATTCATAAGATCCATAAAGGCTGCTGGCGCATTTGTCAATTCAAAGGACATAACCAAAAATTCATAATGTCCATACCTTGTGCGAAAGACAGTCTTTGGGATATCTTCAGATTTAACCTTCAACTGATAATAACCGAACCTAAGGTCAATCTTAGAGAAAACTCTTGCACCATTAAGTTGGTCAAATAAATCGTCAATTCTCGGCAATAGGTACTTATTCTTGACAGTTAACTTATTCAATTCCCTATAATCAACGCACATACGCATTGATCCATCTTTCTTTTTGACAAAAAGGACAGGCGCACCCCACGGTGAGAATGTAACACCCGACAACTTCAACCAGGTGACTTCCTAACTGTATTAACGGTCATGATTATTCAATCTTCACGATTTAGAATTTTATGCCAAGCTTAATTAATTACATGTGAATTTAAACTAGGTTGAGTGGCAAAGTTGTAATAACGGAGGATTGAGACCAGTATTTAAAGAAAATGGAAAGGATTCAAACCCCAATTAAACCTCACTGTAGCCGTCATTACTCTCGGTGATTTTCTCTCCCGAGCTCTCACTCTCTGTCAACTAGAAATCCCTCCTTCGACGATCGGTTTCCTTGCATATCTCTCGGCTACTTTGTGCTTGAGGTACGAGTTTGGCAATGTAGCTATCTGTTAGTTGTTAAGTTCTGTTTTCAGCTAAGTGTTGAAGTTTTGGATTCTTCAATGACCGAGTAATAATAAGGACATTTTAAAACCCGAGATTAGTAATGTCATTATGAATCGATTCTAGACACTTAAATTAACCAATCCTGATTAATCGAAGTTGAATCTAGCTGTTATGGTTTTTAGATTTCAGACTGTGTACAAAGAAATTAGACTAAGGGATTCGGGGATGATTTAAGCTATTAGACTCTAGGGTGGCTAGTGATTAGGACTATTACGATTTTGTTTTAACTACTGCAATGTAAATGTTTTAGGTGAAGAAGTCTGAAGAAAAGGAGATCAGTTGCTAAGGAAACCAGGTAAGTGAATGTGTAGGATTCTCGGCCAATAGGGCCCTACATCACAAGGATGCTAGGTAGAAACTGATACAATAATTAGAAGTTATTTGAGCTATTGCCTGTTACTTATGTTGATGTTTGACTAATGATATGATTTCACGACGGACGAATGCACTATTCTGTAGCTTGATGAATTAAGAGTTCCCATGTCCATGCATCATGAATGTTTTTATGCATATGAAAATGTTTTTAAGAGCATATTTTCCTCATGACCAAGATAATGATGTAAAACTTATGCAATGTGAAATTAAGTGAGGGTTGGGGGTGGTTTGACGTATGTCACTGTCCAAAAGGAAGGACCATGATTACGACCCGCAAGGGACTATGTACACTCTCACTGTCAACCCCCTTTACCGGTACAAATCCTCTCTTAATCCACACAACATGAACGAGGAATATGATTGGTGAATATGAATGATGAATATCAATGATGAACATGAATGATGATTATGAACGATGAATACGAATGATGAATAAGAATGGAGATTTTTTGTATGAATACGAACAAGAAAAGATTCATGAGCATTTGTTTCTCAAAATGAGCATTCATGCATACTTGTTAGTATTGCATTCCTTACTAAGCATTAGGCTTATAGTTTAAACCTTATGATGTAGGTGAAGATTTAGCAGGTGAGGATTCCAAATTCCGTGATGATGTCTAAGGCCGGTTGCAGGATGGTGCTCAGGGTGGAAGTCTGTGGCTGGCAGACGAATATGACCCGTAGTTAAGCTCATAAAGTGTCAGTAAGATTTAAGATAAACTGATGTTCAAGTAAAATGAGATTTTTCCTTTGAATACTGGATTTTATGATTGTCTGGTTTAATTACTGAGCTTGTGAATGTCTATAAGGATATAGAACATGTTATCTAAGTCTTCCGCCATAAGAATTCTGGATGAGTTTCTGTCTTTTATCTATAAGAGTGATGAGTCATCGAAGTTCGGAGTCTGTGTATATTTGCATTCCCCGATAGATGTCAAGCTATCGGAATATGTTAAGTGTTGCATCCACCGGCAGATGAAGTATATTTAGGTTACCGGATGATGTAAATGTTATTTCGTCGTCTAGTGACCGGTAGATGTAGTGTGTTTAAGCTATCGGATGATGAGAGTGATATTTTGTCATCCAGTGACCGGCAGATGAAGTATATTTAGGTTACCGGATGATGTAAATGTTATTTCGTCGTCCAGTGACTGATAGATGTAGTGTGTTTAAGCTATCGGATGATGAGAGTGCTATTTTATCCCCCAGTGACCGGCAGATGAAGTATATTTATGTTACCGGATGATGTAAATGCTATTTCGTCGTCCAGTGACCAGTAGATGTAGTGTGTTTAAGCTATCGGAAGATGTAAGTATAGTTTTGTCGCCTAGTTACCGGATGATGTGAATAATTCCTTGTCGTTTAGTGCTCGAGTAACGTTTTAGCTGGTCACGAGAGGCGCACTTTTCCCTGTCTAGCGGCAAACTAGGAAGTTCATCTAAAAATACTTCAGGGAAGTCTTGGACAATCAAGACATTTTGAGGATTTACTTTTCCTATACGTTGTGTGTCTAAAACACTAGCTAAGAAGTACAAGTACTCTACACATAGGGAAGGTTTAGTGTTAATATAAGTCATTACAGACATTTCCTTACTCTTCTTTGAAGCTTGAAAGGTATGTTTTCAATTTACCAGGGGGTTGAAAGCTAACTATTCCAGTTCTACAATCAATTGTGGCGTGGTGTTTAAACAACCAGTCCATTCCTAGGATTACATCAAATCCCATTATATCCATAATAATAAGATCAGCGGGTAGACTTACATTCCCTACTAACACTTCACTGTCAAGCATCACTCGGTTAGAGTGCATGCGTTCACCAGAAGGCAATGCAACATTAAACACATGCATGGAAGGGGTGAACTGTACATTTAACTTAACAGCAAAGACAGATGCTATAAATGAATGTGTTGCACCAGAATCTATTAAAGTAAAAGCAGACACAGAGTTAATCAATATAGTACCTGGCACAACAGCAGGCTGTTCCTCATCCGACTCCGTCACGAAGAATATTCTCGGTTTAATCATAGCAGGGCCGCTCTTAGGAACTGGACAGTCTCTACTAATGTGACCGATCTTGTTACAATTGTAGCATCTGGTGATTCTAGGCTTCGAGCATTCCTTGAACGTGTGTCCAACCTCCTCACAGTTGAAACACTTCCCAAAGCCCAGTCTGTACTCCCCCGGGTGGTTCTTCAAACACTTAGGACACTGGAGAAATTTCCTGACATTCTGTACCTTCCCTCCTGCTCCTTGGCTATTTTGGCCTTCACTTGGCCTCTTCGTTCCTCTTAGTTGGTGGGGCTGGTTGAACCTTTGTGGGACCTCCTTTGGTCTAGAACACTTCCCTTCAGCTTCTTCCACTTCCAGAGCAGTGGACACAACCTCACTGAATGTCAAACCTTTAATACCACAGAATTTAACCCCTTGGTAGATTTCTGGCTTCAGTCCATGCACAAATTTAAACACTTTATCCTCATCCTTGTGAGCAAAATGTCCAGCAAACCTGGATAAGGACTCAAATTGCCTACTGTATTCGGCCACAGACCCTGTCTTCTTCAAGTTTAGAAACTCCAATTTCTTCGTGGTTTAGACTGTGCTGCTAAAATACTTCTCATAGAAAATGTCCTTGAATTGTGACCAAGGCATCGCCAAAACATCAGTGGTGGTTTCTATTGTTTCCCACCAGAGTTGAGCTTCACCAGCGAAGTGAAATGTTGCCAACGTGACCTTGTCTCATTCTCCAATGTTGGCACACCTAAACATGCTTTCAATCTTTCTAAGCCATCCATCAGCAATAACTGGATCAGATGACTGTCCATCAAACATGGGTGGCCTTAGTCTCCGGAATCTGTCTCCAGAATGTTCATTGCTAGAACCTGAGTTGGCACTTCCTGGCACCTCTCGGTTCAGCAGTACTCCTAGTTGGTCAGACTGTTGGCGCACTAACTCAGTTTGCTGACGCACTAAATCTGTCAGCTGCCTAATCACACTAGGCTCCTCTTCGCCTCTCACATTTGGCATTTCTCTTGGCACTCTAGGTCTTCCTGGGCGTCTGGCCATTGTACTAAGTTCCTGTACAGGGTTAATTACACTCTTAAATATCTAATAACTAAGGTTAACATAAACACTTACAGTTGTTGAAGTACTCCCATATAATGATTGGCACTGATGAATAATCTTTTGAACGGTTTAACTGAATGTCTCTGATACCATACCGTAACGCTCAGAGTTTTCTGAACCCGGTTCGCTACTCATAACCCGAATATAACTAAGAAACTTTGAACCAAATTTAAAAATTTGATTCGAAAGTCAAAACTTGACGTCTTCTAAAACCTCGAAATATCTAAAAAGAACTAGTAGCGGAAATCATTTAAGAAAATATAGAGTTAATTAAAAATATAGAACAATGCTTGAATAATCAGTTGGGATGTTAAGGAATACTCGGCCAAAAGAAATAAAGGTTTAAATCGCAAAATACTTCATAAGTTTCAAAAGTCAAACGCATCTGCCGCTGTACAAAGTCAACGGAAGAGACTGAAATAGATAGTAGAAGACCTCTTTAGGTGACAAAACAACAAAACATATTACTCACATCCACCAATGGTTAGAATACTCGACATCATCCGATAGGTTTATCAAACGACATCCACCGGTGACTAAACGACAAATTTCTTCCGCATCATCCGATGGATTTTCCACACGTCATCCACTGGTCACCAAACGACAAAAGACTTTCTACATCATCCGATGGATTTAACACACTACATGCACCGGTCACTAAACTACAAAAGACTTTTAACATCATCCGATGGATTTAGCACACTACATCCACCGGTCACTAAACGACAAAAGACTTTCAACATCATCCGATGGATTTAGCACACTACATCCACCGGTCACTAAACGACAAAAGACTTTCAACATCATCCGATGGATTTAGCACACTACATCCACCGGCCACTAAACGACAAAAGACTTTCTACATCATCCGATGGATTTAGCACACTACATCAACCGGTGAACCTCTTTCACCGATGGTGAAATTTGCAAACTTTACTCAAAACATTCAAAATCACCTGACCCTAAATAACTTCATAAAAATCCAACAGAAAACAGAACAACATTTCGACTACTCAAATTTTATACGGTAACAGCCCTAGGTACGAAAACCTGTTTAATTCACTAAAACCATTCAGTAACAATTCAAATCATTGTATTGTTCAAATCCAGTAAAACCAACATTTAAAAACTCAACAGATCACTAGTATCAGTAAATCTCTAAACGTAATCAAATATTAAAATTTCCACTGTCATGAAAACTCGACATACTCAGATCAATTCATTATCAACTAAACCTCCACAACTGCTGACATCAGTTAACCTGCCTCATCAGTTTACCAGGCCGAGACATGAATATACTCCTCCAACCACATCTAATCATTTGTGCACTCAGGAAATTCACCTGCAATATCCTCAACACCTACATCACAAAACTCATCTATTAGCCTAATGCTAAGTAAGTAAAGCAGTAATGAAATGAAATACTGAATTATGTATTCCTAAATATGCAATTTCTACTTTCTCATCTCAGTTGTTCATTCATCGTTTCTGTTCAGATCCCCCTGTGAAATTGGGAGTTGGATTAACTCTCCCAAAGTATAAACATCCACTGACTCATTAAGGGGCGGATTAATTCCCTTAACAGTAAATCTGATTCACATGTTTAGATCCCCCTGTGAAATTGGAAGTTGGATCAACTCTCCAAAAGTATAAAAAAATATCCACTGTCTCATTAAGGGGCGGATTAATTCCCTTAACAGTAAATCTGATTCACATAGCTGTTTCAATATGTTCAATCCTCACCATGCCCACATGCAATCAAATTCATTTTCGTATACTTTCAAAACATGATGCATGACATACCAACACATTCCAGCAAACAAACCCTAATGTTTTGTGATGTAGGCCTGAAGGCACAAGCAAACTTTACTTACCTGGTCTCCTGGAAATCGCTCGGTTTCAACTACACTGGAAGTCCTGCTCACCTAATGTCATAAGCAGAATACCGATTAGATCATCACTAACCTTATCCTGTATCATTCACAAACCTAAGGAGCTAGTTTAGAAGTTCGGATCATCGCACACTCCTGATTCAACACTAACCCGAATTCAACTCGTTCACGGCATTCTCAAAAAAATACACACATTGCACTCTATTTGCTATCTAGCCACTAAATCTCGAGAAAACGAAGGAAAAATTTACCTAGTTTGAGGAAATGGAGATCAGAGGGGGAAAATCGCCTGGAGCTCTGTTGAGCTTGAGCTGAATACCGAGAAGGAAAAATGAAGGAACAGTGGCGGCTAACCCTCATTAAACCCTTCCATCAAATACGTTATCCAGTATAATATCTCAAATTACCACCATGCCCTTACTCACTCATTTATTAACCTAATTACTAATTCACCCAAATTTCAATTTTACAACATTCTCTATAATTGGAAAAAGGTAAATCGGTTAATAGAAACCGGGTTTTACACAATCCAACGTATCAACTCCTCTATACATCCTAGACTTTATCACATCATCCAGTATCAAATTCGTACACCTAATTACCACAAAATAACTTGGAGCACTCCCACAGAATTCTCTTGCCTAGCCAAAACACATCCCGTCGCCACGAGCTCCGCTCATCAACCAACTATACGTGATCATCAGGAGGGGGTTCCTCACCTTCGTTTTCGTCACCTACATCCTACGATAAACACATTAAGCCTAATGCTTAGAAAAGGGTGCACTAAAACAGGAGTATACATAATGCATGATTTTTCAAAACATGTTCATTTTTCATTTATTCACTTTACGTAACATATACATATGTATATCTTTAGGCATGAGTAGGCACAGGCACCACCCCGTATACCCTGTAGACCAAACACTTGCCCTGAGTTGCCATTACATATTATCGTGCCCTGAGTTGTCATTTACGTGCCTTGTATCCTACTCATCCTCCAACTTTACATAACTTTATTACTTTACCTCATTTACTTAAAAACATGCATGCAAGAACATTTCATTAAATCTTAAAGGAGAAGACCTGATGCATGAAGAAAGTGCTCCAAACAATCATCCAAACATTCATAACGTACATAACGAGCCTAACCGACTACTCATCGGAAACGTCCTAGTCTACCCGACTATTTAGAACCCCTAAAATCGTGAAAACATCATTAAGACATTTAATTCCTAACATCGATATAATGTAAGGCTTTAGGAGCCGGAAACTTAACACCACTTACCTGGAGTTCTAGCTATGCCGAGCACCGTCTTTTGAGAGCTTGGGTTACCTAAGGCATTTTCATAATACGTCATTAGTATCGACTCTATATTATAAAAATTAAAACTAAACGAAACCCCGAGCTAAGACAAATTTCCCTAAAACTCTTATTCACTTCATTCAGGCATTTTGTCGAGCACATTATGTTCACTAATTCCAAAAACTCCATTAATGGCTTCCAACAACCTTCCAACAACCAAAACTTAACCTTAAACATCAACCCACACCATTAATTCACACAAACTACCACAACAATCATAAATACAACACTATTGGGCATTAATATTGTCAAACTATCGATTTCTACCAAAACCCCCAATTACTCAACCCTAACTCGAATTAACCCTAACCGAATAGTGCCCTAAAACAACAACTAAGCTAGCCCAAAGTATAAAACTTACCTAAAGGGTTGATTTGTTGAAGAAAACAGAAGAGAAACTCGCCGAAAATCGGAACATGAGTGATCGGCGAGGGAGGAGAAGAGAAATCGCAAGGGAGGGGAGCTTCACGTGGAAGAGGAGAAAAATGGGAGGAAGTGGGAGGGTAATTTGATTTTATTAAATATTTTGCTAAGGAAAATTACTTAAATGCCCTCCCCTTATATTCTTGTCTAAACTCATAATTAACCTATCAATTTGGTTTCTCCAAAAATTTCTTATTTATCCAAATATTCCTATTTATTTCTAGGTTTCTAACAAAACTTCCCGCTCGCGAAACGACATAATTTACAAATTTTACGAATTAAAACTCTATAAGACTTAAAAATTGAAAACCCGGCAACTTAAAACTTAAAACCCATAAACCAAAATTTACGGGCGTTACACAACAGATCTATCAGATTATGATGGAGTGAATGATATTTAACCAATGAATATTTAATTCTTTTTCAACTTCAAATTGGAACTGATTTATGAAAATTCATTATATATATATCAGGAGTTTATGAAATTATCAATTAGATAAGAAGTTTGGGAGATAATATGCTAGAAAAAAAAATCATTGAAAGAATTTTAAAAAGTTTACCTAAAAAATTTGATCATGTTATTGTTGATATAGAGGAATCTAAAGATTTGTCTCTACTTATTTTTATCAAACTAATGGTGTCACAGCCAGCTCTTGTTCCCATCGATAACTGTGCCCTGACTCTAGAATTCCCGAGGTGGAAACAATCACATGCACTTACAATCCCATTTACAAATCATTCACATAATTAGTGTAATATCCGGTTTGTACGGACCTTTGATTATATATTATGTTATATTATCATTTCCTTATTTAATGGCATTTTTGGTAGATATGTCAAATCAGGTCCGATTCACAAAAGAAAGCGTCATTACGATTCTAACGAATAATAAGAATTTTAAGGAAATTACGGGAATTTTCGGAGATCAAACACTACATTCCGAGTAAATACACTTTTCGTAATGTAAAAGACGTTCTCGTAAAAATAGCGAACGAGGTCCAAATTGCAAACGGATAGTTTTAATAAATCCCTGGCAATGAATAGAAGTTATTGGCAAAATATGGAACTTTCGAGAATCTGAATAGTTGGACGATTAATGAAACGAAGGATGAAACAAATAGATTTAAGTAAGAAGGGCAAAATGGTAAGTTGCAAATCCATTTTAATAAATAACACAAAATCACTCTTTTTCCCTCACTTTGCTCTCTCTTCTCTCTTTTCTCTCTGGAACGCACGAACAGAGAAGGTTTCTTCTCTCGGCCGCCGGCGATCTCACGTCGTTCCGACTTCGTTCGACCTCCATTCCTCCTCCGTCCTTCACGTTTTCTTCCTCTCTCGCTACCCTCGGTATGTAGCTTTAGTCTTCGGTCGTTTATTTCGAGTTTTGGTTCGATTTAGGGTTAGGGTTTAAATTAGGTTTTCCGTTAAAAACGCGATTTAGGCTTCGTAATTAATAGGTTAGCTATAATTACGTATATATTGAACGTATTGAACGTTATTGGAGGAAGAAAAGTCGATTTGCGAAAAAGTTAAAAATTGGTAAATTTCTGGGTTTTTGAGAAAAACTAGTTAAATGAGATTTCGGATTATCGAGCCTTAATTGACATTCTAAATGCTTTGATTGGCTAAGTTGGAATTTAGGAAATTCATTAGTTAAGGATTTTATAATTTGAATGTGTTATAATTCAAATTGGTTTTTAACGGCAAAATATCGTGTTTTGTCTCAGACACGACTCCGGTGGACGAAGTTTGAGATCCAGCGCGCTCAAGGTAAGTTCTCGTGACATTGCTTGAGCCAGAAGGTTCTACACAACTTCGTCGTCGTACAAGGATCCTTGAGGGTTCTTGTTTTACGTTGTTTAGGTGGTAGTTAGGTTAATGGTTTATAGGTTATGTTATATTGTCTGCTGATATGAACTGCTTGTTTACTTTTCCGCTGATATGAACTGTTCATGCATCACGGTTTTCGAAAGTCATGAAAAGGAATTTCTGCACGTGTTTTTAAGAAAAGGAACGTATATCTGAAATGAAATCTGTACGAAATCTGAATGAATAAACGTAATCTGTCTGTTTCTGGTCATGCGGGATGGGGCTCAGGCATGGCTGTGCGTGTTGCAAGCGGTACCCCCCCCTCTCTAGGTGGAAAGGGTAGTCGATCGCTGGATGGGCCCTCTCTGCTTAGTGGGTAGAGGTTTCGGTGACAATTTGTCTGTCTTGACGTGATGAATCTGTAATCTGAATCTGTATCTGTTTCTGTATCTGAAAGGAATGAAAATGAATCTGTAATCTGAATCTGTATCTGTTTCTGTATCTGAAAGGAATGAAAATGAATCTGTAATCTGAATCTGTATCTGTTTCTGTATCTGAAAGGAATGAAAATGAATCTGTAATCTGAATCTGTAATCTGAATCTGTAATCTGAATCTGTATCTGTTTCTGTATCTGAAGGAATGAAAATGAATCTGTAATCTGAATCTGTATCTGTTTCTGTATCTGAAGGAATGAAAATGAATCTGTAATCTGAATCTGTATCTGTTTCTGTATCTGAAAGGAATGAAAATGAATCTGTAATCTGAATCTGTATCTGTTTCTGTATCTGAAAGGAATGAAAATGAATCTGTAATCTGAATCTGTATCTGTTTCTGTATCTGAAAGGAATGAAAATGAATCTGTAATCTGAATCTGTAATCTGAATCTGTATCTGTTTCTGTATCTGAAAGGAATGAAAATGAATCTGTAATCTGAATCTGTATCTGTTTCTGTATCTGAAAGGAATGAAAATGAATCTGTAATCTGAATCTGTATCTGTTTCTGTATCTGAAGGAATGAAAATGAATCTGTAATCTGAATCTGTATCTGTTTCTGTATCTGAAAGGAATGAAAATGAATCTGTAATCTGAATCTGTATCTGTTTCTGTATCTGAAAGGAATGAAAATGAATCTGTAATCTGAATCTGTATCTGTTTCTGTATCTGAAAGGAATGAAAATGAATCTGTAATCTGAATCTGTATCTGTTTCTGTATCTGAAAGGAATGAAAATGAATCTGTAATCTGAATCTGTATCTGTTTCTGTATCTGAAAGGAATGAAAATGAATCTGTAATCTGAATCTGTATCTGTTTCTGTATCTGAAAGGAATGAAAATGAATCTGTAATCTGAATCTGTATCTGTTTCTGTATCTGAAAGGAATGAAAATGAATCTGTAATCTGAATCTGTATCTGTTTCTGTATCTGAAAGGAATGAAAATGAATCTGTAATCTGAATCTGTATCTGTTTCTGTATCTGAAAGGAATGAAAATGAATCTGTAATCTGAATCTGTATCTGTTTCTGTATCTGAAAGGAATGAAAATGAATCTGTAATCTGAATCTGTATCTGTTTCTGTATCTGAAAGGAATGAAAATGAATCTGTAATCTGAATCTGTATCTGTTTCTGTATCTGAAAGGAATGAAAATGAATCTGTAATCTGAATCTGTATCTGTTTCTGTATCTGAAAGGAATGAAAATGAATCTGTAATCTGAATCTGTATCTGTTTCTGTATCTGAAAGGAATGAAAATGAATCTGTAATCTGAATCTGTATCTGTTTCTGTATCTGAAAGGAATGAAAATGAATCTGTAATCTGAATCTGTATCTGTTTCTGTATCTGAAAGGAATGAAAATGAATCTGTAATCTGAATCTGTATCTGTTTCTGTATCTGAAAGGAATGAAAATGAATCTGTAATCTGAATCTGTATCTGTTTCTGTATCTGAAAGGAATGAAAATGAATCTGTAATCTGAATCTGTATCTGTTTCTGTATCTGAAAGGAATGAAAATGAATCTGTAATCTGAATCTGTATCTGTTTCTGTATCTGAAAGGAATGAAAATGAATCTGTAATCTGAATCTGTATCTGTTTCTGTATCTGAAAGGAATGAAAATGAATCTGTAATCTGAATCTGTAATCTGAATCTGTATCTGTTTCTGTATCTGAAAGGAATGAAAATGAATCTGTAATCTGAATCTGTATCTGTTTCTGTATCTGAAAGGAATGAAAATGAATCTGTAATCTGAATCTGTAATCTGAATCTGTAATCTGAATCTGTATCTGTTTCTGTATCTGAAAGGAATGAAAATGAATCTGTAATCTGAATCTGTATCTGTTTCTGTATCTGAAAGGAATGAAAATGAATCTGTAATCTGAATCTGTATCTGTTTCTGTATCTGAAAGGAATGAAAATGAATCTGTAATCTGAATCTGTATCTGTTTCTGTATCTGAAAGAAGGAAAAGGAGTTTGCTCTCTGGAATCGGATTCCAGAGAGCAAACAGATATGTTAAATGCTGTAAAATGATAATGTTGAAGTGCTGGAGTGTTTGAAGGAGGATCGCTGCCATGGCATGCAGCGATCGATTTCTGCTTTTCAGCAGAAATCGATCGCTTGCATGCAAGCAAGCAGCAGCGATCGATTTCTGTTTCAGCAGAAATCGATCGCTTGCAGCGATCGATCTCTGTATTTTACAGAGATCGATCGCTGCCTCCTTTTGGCAGCCCCATTTCCTATTCTGCCCCTCCTTTAGTTTTTATTAAATATTTAAATGTTTTAAGTTTTATTTATTAATAGTTTTAGTTTATATTTGAAACGATTTACCAAACGAAGTTCGATTTCGATTCCGGTTTCGGTTTCGATTTCAATTCCGCTTTAACGTTAGGTTTTTAAAGTTTTATTTTAAAAAATGTAAAATAGAAATGAAAAATTTATACGGGTAAATGGGTACGGACTTAGGGGTGTTACATTTATGGTATCAGAGCCCCCGGGTTTTAAAATCGATTCTGTAGACTGCTCGACTGCACAGCCACTACGCGAACATCCTTCATCAACTGTAAGTCTGTTTACTACTTTGTTTGATTTCAGTTTCTTAGGATTACTTGTTTTAAATTTTATAGGAGTTTTATAAATATGGTTCGAGGAAGGGATCCTAGAGACGACGCGATGGATCGTCTTACGGAATTGTTAGATCGCCAGTCTCAGCATATGGACCGGCAAGCGCAACAAATTACAGACCTAGTGAATCGAGAGAACCAGCGAGAGAATCAGAGGGCTCAGGAGTTGGTAGTCCCCAGTAATCAGGGTATGCAGAGGTTTCAAAGCCTTCGGCCTCCTGTGTTCGAGGGCCAATCATCGGATCCGACACGTGCCGAGGAATGGATCCGGGTTATGGAGGACATGCTAGATTACGCCGAGGTTGCCAACGGGAGCAGGGTCGCTTATGCCACATTTCACTTAGCGTTGGACGCTCGTTTCTGGTGGGACTCGATCAAGTCGACTACAGATGTATCAGTTATGACTTGGGATCGATTCAAGTTCTTATTCTTCGACAAGTATTTCAGCCGCACAGTGAGAGTGGCCAAGAGGAACGAGTTTACGCAGCTGAAGCAGACTGGTTCAGTTGCGGATTATATTCGGAGGTTTGAGGCATTGTCCAGGTTTGCACCTCGTCTTGTCAGCGATAATGAGGAGAAGGTGCACCAGTTTATGGAGGGACTCAATCTGGAGATACGGATGCATGTTGTGGTCTCAGGTATTATCGACGTACCCTTTTCTGACATCACAGCTAGAGCTCTGGACATAGAGGCTGCCAGGGCCACTTGTGTTAAACCGAGGGAGCCAGCGAAGGGCTTCTTCCAAGAGATCCGTCCTCAGTCTCGGAATCAGGGATGGCAGCCTGGAGCACAGCCACCTCAGCCACAGCCTAGGGGTGCGAAGAGACCTCTTGAGGGAGGAAATGATCGGGGCAAGGGAAAGCAGGTACAGGGGACTTCTCAGATGCCCTGGTGCCCCAGATGCCAGAAAGAACATAGTGGCGAGTGTCGAGTTGGCACGAACAAATGCTACAGATGTGGCGGAGTCGGCCATTTTGTTAGAAATTGCCCGCATCCGGGTCGAGATTTACCAGGCGATGATCAGAGGAGGGTTGTACCCAGGGTTTTTGCGTTGATCGGGCCTGGCGATGTTGATGATGAGGCTCAGCCTGCCGTGATTGCAGGTACTATTTTGCTTATGGGCGCTACTGTGTTTACTTTGATGGATATTGGAGCTACGCACTCCTTCGTATCGACTGCATGTATGGCTAGATTGGGGTTAGAGTCTGGGCCGTCAGGGTATGAGTACAGTGTGATGCTGCCTTCGGGAGAGCATATGCGTTCAGATCGTATTCTCCAGGGCAATATCGTCTCGGTGGGGAGTATTACCCTTTATGCTCGTTTGATAGTTATGAGCATAGAGCGGTACGATCTTATTTTGGGGATGGACTGGCTAGCACAGCACTTCGCCACCATCGATTGTCGCTCCGGGATTGTGACCTTCCGACCCCCGGATAAAGCCGAGTTTTCCTATCAGGCGAGGAACCGATTGACTGGATCGCCTATCTCTTATTCTATGGAGGTCAACGAGCAGTTCAAAGGTGCGTGCTCTATTTATTGGCCTCTGTCTTTAATTGTCAGTTGCTCAGCGGAGTGAAGCCGAGCGACATTCCTGTTGTCAGAGAGTTCTCTGGCATATTCCTTGATGATCGTCCCGGATTACCACCAGGCCGGGAGATTGAGTTCATTATTGACGTATATCCTAACTCTGCACCGAGGTTTAAGAACCCATACCGGTTGGCACCAGCCGAGTTGAGTGAGTTGAGGACTCAGCTCGATGAGTTATTGGAGAAAGGTTTCATTCGACCCAGTGTTTCACCCTGGGGTGCGCCTGTTCTATTCGACAAGAAGAAAGGCGGGACCCTCAGGATGTGCATTGACTACGGGGAGTACCAAGATGTACCGGGATTTGAGACAGCACTTCTGGTGGCCGAACATGAAGAGTGCCAAGTACGTTGAGACCTGCCTAGTATGTCAGCAAGTAAAGGCGGAGCACCGGAGACCCGCTGGAACGCTGTTACCACTGTCGATTCCGGAGTGGAAGTGGGAGCAGATCTCCATGGATTTCATTGTGGGGCTCCCGAGGACTACGCGAGGCCATGACGGCATTTGGGTTATTGTGGACCGATTGACAAAGTCGGCTCACTTTTTGCCTGTGAAGATGACATCGTCTATGGATCAGCTCGCCGAGCTCTATGTACAGGAGATTGTCAGATTGCATGGCGTGCCAGTTTCTATTGTCTCCGACAGAGATCCGAGATTCACGTCAAAGTTCTGGAAGAGCTTACACAAAGCGATGGGGACTCAGCTTAATTTCAGCACAGCGTTCCATCCTCAGACTGATGGTCAGACAGAGAGGACGAATCAGATTTTGGAGGATATGCTCAGAGCGTGTGTGCTTGAGTTTCAAGGATCGTGGAGCAGGTATTTGCCACTGATCGAGTTCTCGTACAACAACAGCTTCCAGGCTACTATCGGTATGGCTCCGTATGAAGCCTTATATGGTCGAAAGTGCAGATCTCCGCTGTATTGGGACGAGGTTGGCGAGGCCGGCGTCGTTGGACCTGAGATTCTGCAGCAAACGGCAGAGAAGATTGCCATTATTCGACAGCGCATCGAGGTAGCTCAGAGCAGACAGAAGAGCTATGCTGACACCAGACGGAGAGAGCTAGAGTTCGAGGAAGGTGACGAGGTTTACCTTAAAGTTTCTCCGTTCAAAGGCGTTGCGAGATTCGGAAGGAGGGGTAAGTTAAACCCTCGATATGTGGGACCCTTTCCTATTCTGAAGAGGATCGGGAAGTTGGCGTACAGATTACAGCTTCCGGCTTCTATGGAGGGTATCCACGACGTATTTCACGTATCTATGCTTCGGAAGTGCTTGCGCGATCCGTCGCATATCGTAGAGACTACAGAGATCGAGGTGCAGCCTACCTTGAGCTATGAGGTGAGGCCAGTACGTATTTTGGAGCATTCCATCAAGGTTCTACGCAACAAAGAAATTTCGCTAGTCAAAGTTCTATGGCGGAATCACGAGGTGGAAGAGGCTACCTGGGAGCGACAGCAGGATATGATGACTAAGTATCCTGATCTGTTTGTGTCATTTAATTTTGTGGACAAAATTCTGAATAAGGAGGGTAGAATGTAATATCCGGTTTGTACGGACCTTTGATTATATATTATGTTATATTATCATTTCCTTATTTAATGGCATTTTTGGTAGATATGTCAAATCAGGTCCGATTCACAAAAGAAAGCGTCATTACGATTCTAACGAATAATAAGAATTTTAAGGAAATTACGGGAATTTTCGGAGATCAAACACTACATTCCGAGTAAATACACTTTTCGTAATGTAAAAGACGTTCTCGTAAAAATAGCGAACGAGGTCCAAATTGCGAACGGATAGTTTTAATAAATCCCTGGCAATGAATAGAAGTTATTGGCAAAATATGGAACTTTCGAGAATCTGAATAGTTGGACGATTAACGAAACGAAGGATGAAACAAATAGATTTAAGTAAGAAGGGCAAAATGGTAAGTTGCAAATCCATTTTAATAAATAACACAAAATCACTCTTTTTCCCTCACTTTGCTCTCTCTTCTCTCTTTTCTCTCTGGAACGCACGAACAGAGAAGGTTTCTTCTCTCGGCCGCCGGCGATCTCACGTCGTTCCGACTTCGTTCGACCTCCGTTCCTCCTCCGTCCTTCACGTTTTCTTCCTCTCTCGCTACCCTCGGTATGTAGCTTTAGTCTTCGGTCGTTTATTTCGAGTTTTGGTTCGATTTAGGGTTAGGGTTTAAATTAGGTTTTCCGTTAAAAACGCGATTTAGGCTTCGTAATTAATAGGTTAGCTATAATTACGTATATATTGAACGTATTGAACGTTATTGGACGAAGAAAAGTCGATTTGCGAAAAAGTTAAAAATTGGTAAATTTCTGGGTTTTTGAGAAAAACTAGTTAAATGAGATTTCGGATTATCGAGCCTTAATTGACGTTCTAAATGCTTTGATTGGCTAAGTTGGAATTTAGGAAATTCATTAGTTAAGGATTTTATAATTTGAATGTTTATAATTCAAATTGGTTTTAACGGCAAATATCGTGTTTTGTCTCAGACACGACTCCCGTGGACGAAGTTTGAGATCCAGCGCGCTCAAGGTAAGTTCTCGTGACTTGCTTGACCGAAAGGTCTACACCATACTTCGTCGTCGTATCAAGGATCCTTGAGGGTTCCTTGTTTTACGTTGTTTAGGTTGGGTAGTTAGGTTAATTGTTTATAGGTTATGTTATATTGTCTGCTGATATGAACTGCTTGTTTACTTTCCGCTGATATGAACTGTTCATGCATCACGGTTTTCGAAAGTCATGAAAAGGAATTTCTGCACGTGTTTTTAAGAAAAGGAACGTATATCTGAAATGAAATCTGTAACGAAATCTGAATGAATAAACGTAATCTGTCTGTTTCTGGTCACGCGGGATGGGGCTCAGGCACGGCTGTGCGTGTTGCAAGCGTGTACCCCCCTCTCTAGGTGGAAAGGGTAGTCCGATCGCTGGATGGGCCCTCTCTGCTTAGTGGGTAGAGGTTTCGGTGACAATTCTGTCTGTCTGTGACGTGATGAATCTGTAATCTGAATCTGTATCTGTTTCTGTATCTGAAAGGAATGAAAATGAATCTGTAATCTGAATCTGTATCTGTTTCTGTATCTGAAAGGAATGAAATAATCTGAATCTGTAATCTGTATCTGTTTCTGTATCTGAAAGGAATGAAAATGAATCTGTAATCTGAATCTGTATCTGTTTCTGTATCTGAAAGGAATGAAAATGTATCTGAATAAGAATCTGTAATCTGCACGTTTTATGAATGGCATACGCACGCATGCATCTGCATTTACGTAGCTTACTGAGATTTCAATATCTCATATGTGTCTGTATGGTGTAGGTGATCTGCTAGGTGACGTAGATCCAGGTGAGGACGACGTTCCTCCTCCTGATGTCGGAGGCAGTTGATGGATGATGCTCGTGGGAGTGCGCTGAGTAGTCGAGGCGCAATATGACCCGTGGGGATGTATGTCTGAACTCTGGGTTTATTTTGGGATGTTTTGAGTTGATAATTGTATAGTATACTTAGGTTGTTTGGATCTGGATAGGGATTAGATAACGTTTTGGTAATTGTATGTAAAACGTTTTGGTTTAAACTGTGTAATGAATGTTTTGGAAATGTTTTGATTGGTGTTAGGTTGATACGGTTATGCTCGATGTTTAGAGCTATCCACGCAGTTGGACTTCGCAAAGTCCGACTCGAGTCGATTGAGTTTAGAATACGTTTAAATTGGATTTAAGTTGTGAGTTATATGGAAATTTGGTGTAAAGAAAAGGAGGTTTGCTCTCTGGAAATCGGATTCCAGAGAGCAAACAGATATGTTAAATGCTGTAAAATGATAAATGTTGAAGTGCTGGAGTGTTTGAAAGAGGATCGCTGCATGGCATGCAGCGATCGATTTCTGCTTTTCAGCAGAAATCGATCGCTTGCATGCAAGCAAGCAGCAGCGATCGATTTCTGTTTCAGCAGAAATCGATCGCTTGCAGCGATCGATCTCTGTATTTTACAGAGATCGATCGCTGCCTCCTTTTGGCAGCCCCATTTCCGATTCTGCCCCTCCTTTAGTTTTTATTAAATATTTAAATGTTTTAAGTTTTATTTATTAATAGTTTTAGTTTATATTTGAAACGATTTACCAAACGAAGTTCGATTTCGATTCCGGTTTCGGTTTCGATTTCAATTCCGCTTTAACGTTAGGTTTTTAAAGTTTTATTTTAAAAAATGTAAAATAGAAATGAAAAATTTATACGGGTAAATGGGTACGGACTTAGGGGTGTTACAATTAGGTCGCATAAAATATATGAAATCTAACCCGCCACTTATATACAAGTCTTATTACATACATATCCAAATTTATTTACATGCATGGGCCTTATTAAATTAAACACAAGAAAAGATAAAACGAAAAAAAAAACACATTGTTAGGCCTAAGTTGTGTCGAGTCATTAACCCAACTTGCCTTTACTTATTCTTCGTGAGCGATTACCACATGCTCCTAAAAAATTGGAGAAAACTACATAGTGAGCTTTATAAACCCAATAAAAATCATAATCTAAGAATCAATTAAATTAAACGATATCATATATAATCATGTACTAATATCTTACACAATTAGTCCTCACAACCTTAAATTCAATTTCAACATTTATCATTCACTCATAAACATACATCTCATAATTTATGTGTTAACAACATACTCTAAACGTTTCTTATTAATGTTTATTTATGTGTCACACCTCTTTATGTAAGAACTATATAGTGCATATGAATTAATGCTTAGACATATGACTTAAATATTTATACCTAACTATACTTTGTCTTTATGTGCAATTAAGTTTCATGCACTTCATTTGATGGGTTGTATTTTACCAAAACTGTCTAGACATTACTAGGCAATGTATAATCAAACTCACAACTCATTCTTTGCACTTCATTCCCAACTCATGACATAAAAATATGTAACACCCCGAACCCGCCCCGGCTCGGTGCGTCACATTGCAAACCTAACCCGCGTTTAAAACGACATTTTTAAAAAAATTTAATAATTTTTCGACTCGGTTTTCGGACGTGCCCAAAATACGTTTAAAATACGTCTGAAAATGTCAAGTTAAAATAATTTGGAAATAAAAAAAATTTAAAATCAAAACGGACGACATAACGCCTAAAATTCGATAAACCAAAACCTGCAATTAAAACCCAGAATCAAACTAGTTCAAACCACAAACACTTACAACCATTATCCATCAATCAAATAACATCCCGACTTGAAACTTTCCAAAATAGTTACGAAACTATTTACAAATGCCATGTACCAAAACCTATCACAATTTAAACAAGTTAACTCATCAAAACAACTTAGAACACTCACCAACTATCTATATACCAACTATCTACATACAAAATAGCAACCTCCCACAAACTCGAGGAAAACGGTGGTCAAGACGCCCCAACAATAGCCTGCACCGGCGGACTCCGTACTCCTCCGACTGCGGCCTAATCCTCGGCGGTCCCGTCTATCTCACCTGTATAATACTCGTCACCTACACCATAGAACACAAAAAGGTAAGCCTAACACTTAGCAAGTAGGGAAATAATGCACCTTAACACACAAAATGCTCAACTCAACCCTAACATGCAGTTTCTACACACTCCGTTGTTTTCTTCTCGTTCTGGTTACATTTATCTTCCACTTTCATGTGAATCAAGTAGGCACATGCCCCAACACAATCCTGGACGGCCACACCTTGACCCACGGAGCAAGACCGGAGGCACACGCCCTAACACAATCCTGGACGGCCAACCAAATCTCCCCCAATCGATCGTAGAATCCTCATTGTGCCTTCAAGCACGAACATATCGAGACATTCATACTCACGACACATTACGTACATTAGCATAGCATCTCAAGTAAATCCCCCACGGGGTGCTCAGCGAGCCACGTGCCCGACGAGGCTATTCTACTCGAGACCAGGTTGCATATCAATTTTCTTATCTTTCAATTCATTCTCACCACTCAAGCATGCAAAACACGTGGTTTCGTAGTTAGAAAACGATGATGCATGACACACAATGCATGACGCAAATTAAAACACAACAAACAAACAAACAATCCCTACCGCTCTATGGTGTAGGCCCGAAGGCAACAAACAAGCACTCCACTACTTACCTGATTGCGTCAAAAACGTGTTGTCACTTCGGTCAACCAAATTACTCGAGCAATTACCTAACAAATAAGGAAAGTTTACTTAGTAACAAACTAAAGGAATTCTAAAGAAACCAACTAAAGCAAACCAATATCACTTTTCAACCTAAAACACTCAAACCCGATTTTCACACAATTTCCAACCATCCAACTTCAAACGGCCACAACTTATTCGTTTCTCAACGGATTTCGACGTGCCACCCCAATCTGTAAACCTCTACACGTTTACTATCCATTGAAACATTCAAATTAACCAAACAACCAACTTGGCCGAACCAAAAACACAAAAACAGAACCGGGTACACATTTGCTAAAAACCGGTTTTTGTGTAACTTCCATCCAATCCTTAATCTAATCACTCAAACAACCTAAACTAACATTTTCAAAGCTTTAATCATCAAAAGAGGAAGAAAAATAACCAAGGGAGTGAAATTTTCGGAATCCCCCTTTAGGGTTTTCCAAATTCTCACAAAACCCACTTAAAACTCACTAAAACACTCACAAATTAACACCTAAGTGAAACCAAACCAAAACCCATAAATTTTACCTTAAAAACCCTTGACAAAATGGATGAAATGGAGGAGGAGAGAACCCTAAAATGGGGCTGGAAATTTCGTGGAGGAGAGAACCAAAAATGAGGAAGAAAGTGGAGAAAAACCTAATTTTAACATAAAGTTTTTTTTTTTTTTCTCTTTTTCTTTACCTCCACAAATTTCTTCCAAATTATAAAATCCACCCACCACTTATCCCTTTAATAACCTCCCACGTGGCTGCCATCCACCTCACCCTCATGCACCCACAACTTTTCCCTTTAATAGCCTCCCACGTGGCTGCCATCCACCTCCCTCTTATTGGTTAAATTATACATTGACTTTTCAAACCAAATACTTTTGACTTTTCAACTTGTTTTAGTTTGAATGGTCAACACCTCCACTTCTCTTTTCTCTATTACTCTTCAATGCACATCACTAAATTTGAATAATTGAACTCTCCTAACACGTCTAATCTAAGGCTACGTACGTACAAAAAATTCGCGGGTGTTACAATCCACCCTCCTTACAAAAATTTTGTCCTCAAAATTTGCGTACCTGAAGAGCTCAGGGTAACGATCCATCATGTCCTGCTGTCGCTCCCACGTCGCCTCCTCAATGTTGTGGTTGCGCCACAGCACCTTCACCAGTGGAATGTCTTTATTGCGCAATTTCTTCACTGCATAATCCAAGATGTCCACTGGCTTTTCCTCATAGGACAATGTAGGCTGCACTTCGATCTCCTCCTGTACCACGACATGTGATGGATCTCTTAGGCACTTCCGTAGCATCGATACGTGGAAAACATTGTGCACACCCTCCATTGCAGCAGGCAACTCCAATTGATACGCCGTCTTTCCTACTCGCTTTACAATCGGGAACGGACCAACATACCTCGGAGTCAACTTCCCTCTTTTCCCGAATCTCATCACTCCTTTAAACGGCGATATCTTCAAGAACACCTCATCGCCTACCTCAAATTCCAGCTCACGCCTCCTACCATCGGCATAGCTCTTCTGGCGACTCTGAGCTGTCAGAATGCGTTGCCGAATAAATTTGATCTTATCGGTAGTTTGCTGTACAATGTCTGGGCCAATCAAACTAGATTCTCCGACCTCGTCCCAATAAAGAGGCGATCTGCACTTCCTTCCGTATAGAGCCTCGTATGGAGCCATACCAATAGTATCCTGATAACTATTGTTGTACGAGAACTCTATCAAAGGTAAATACTTACTCCAGGAACCCTGAAACTCTAGCACACACGCTCGGAGCATATCTTCAAGAATCTGAATAGTACGCTCAGATTGTCCGTCCGTCTGAGGATGAAAAGCAGTGCTGAAGTTCAACCGAGTCCCCATCGCCTTATGCAGACTCTTCCAAAACTTGGATGTGAACCTCGGGTCCCTGTCTGATACAATGGAAGTCGGCACACCGTGTAACCTCAAAATCTCCTGGATATATTGCTCAGCGAACTGATCCATACTATATGTCATCTTCACCGGCAGAAAATGGGCTAACTTTGTTAAACGATCCACAATCACCCATATACCATCAAGCCCTCTCGTCGTCCTAGGCAAGCCGACAACGAAATCCATCGAAATCTGGTCCCACTTCCACTCTGGAACCGGCAAAGATTGCAACTTCCCAGCAGGTCTCTGATGCTCTGCCTTTACCTGCTGACAAATCAAACATGTCTCTACAAATTCAGCCACTGACTTCTTCATACCGGGCCACCAATAATGCTGTTTGAGGTCCCTGTACATCTTCGTAGTACCTGGGTGAACAGAAAACCTCGACGAATGAGCTTCAGTTAAAATCTCCTTCCGAAGCTGCTCATTGCTCGGAACATACCACCGATTATGAAACTTCAGAATACCATTATCTGAGTAACTGAACTCCGTCCGATCATCAGAAACCATACTCAGCTTAAAGTTATTGCACTCTGAATCTCCTTGCTGAGCTTCACGAATCTTCTCCAAAATAGTAGGCTTCAGAGATAAATCTGATAGCACAGCTGTCAAATTTGAAACCAACTCCAAATCAAACCTCTGAACCTCAGACCTCAAGGCCACAGACATACCAGCCTCCAAAGCTGAAACTGAAGTCGATACACGACTTAAGGCGTCTGCAACTACATTGGCTTTACCTGGGTGGTATTTAATATCCAGATCATAATCCTTTACGAACTCTAACCACCGCCGCTGCCTCATATTCAGCTCTTTCTGAGTGAAGATATACTTCAGACTTTTATGATCTGAATATACCTCACACTGCTGACCATAAAGGTAATGCCTCCAGATCTTCAAAGCAAACACCACGGCAGCTAACTCCAAATCATGGGTTGGATAATTCTTCTCAAAAGACTTCAACTGCCTGGAAGCATAGGCTATCACCTTATCGTTCTGCATAAGCACACAGCCCAACCCAATCCGAGAGGCATCACAGTAAATACAGAACTTCTCCTCAGCTACCGGTAACGTCAAAACTGGAGCTGTAGTTAGTTTCTGCTTCAGTGTCTGAAAACTCAGTTCATATTCTTCTGACCATTCATACTTCACGTCTTTTCTTGTCAACCGAGTCATAGGTGCTGCTATTTTAGAAAATCCTTCAATAAATCTTCTGTAATAGCCCGCTAACCCCAAAAAACTCCGAATCTCGCTGACATTCTTCGGTTGAGGCCATTCATTAATCGACTGAATCTTGGCTGGATCCACTGATATTCCACCACTGGAAATTACGTGTCCAAGAAAATGCACCTTAGTCAACCAAAAGTCGCACTTCGAAAACTTGGCATATAACTGATGCCGCTTCAAAATCTCCAAAATAATTCTCAGATGCTCTTTATGCTCCTCTTCATCCTTTGAATAAACCAAAATATCATCGATAAACACAATCACGAATTTATCGAGATATTCTCGGAACACCCGATTCATCAAGTCCATAAATGCGGCTGGAGCATTCGTCAATCCGAATGACATAACCAGGAACTCATAATGTCCATACCGAGTCCTAAAAGCCGTCTTCGGGGTATCCTGCGATCTGACTTTCAACTGATAATACCCCGATCTCAGATCAATCTTAGAAAATATCTGAGCTCCCTGCAACTGGTCAAACAAGTCATCTATCCTCGGCAACGGATACTTATTTTTCACTGTTAGCTTGTTCAGCTCCCGATAGTCAACGCACATTCGAAGTGACCGGTCTTTCTTCTTCACAAACAACACGGGCGCTCCCCAAGGTGAAAAACTAGGGCGTATAAAGCCTTTGTCAACTAGTTCCTCCAACTGCTTCTTCAGTTCTTTCAACTCAGGCGGAGCTAACCTGTAAGGATTCTTTGACACAGGTTCAGCTCCAGGATATGTGTCAATGACAAACTCGATTTCCCGGTCCGGAGGTAGACCAGGCAAATCATCCAGAAACACCTCGGGAAACTCTCGAACAACTAAGGCATCCTGAGGTTTCACGTCTACTAAAGAATGGACATTTACAACAGTTGCAAGAAAACAAATAAACTCACCCTTAACAGATTCCCGAGCATCCATCACTGAAAGCTTCTGTACTTGTCTTAAAGACTGTAGTGTAAGCTTCTCACCGTCCGGAGGATGAAAATTAACTGTCCCTGCTCTGCAGTCAATCGTGGCGTGGTGTCGGAACAGCCAATCCATACCGAGTATAACGTCATACCCGGTGATCCCCATAACTATCAAAGTAGCTGGAAGCTGCTTCTTTCCAATTGATATCAGACTATCCTGTACGACCTGATCTGAATGTAGACACTCTCCAGAAGGTAAAATCACATCGAACATACAACCGGCATGCTTCACCTCTAAGTTCAATTTCATCACAAACGCTGTTGCTACGAAAGAATGGGAGGCACCCGAATCTAGCAAAGTAAAAGCAGGCACTGAATTAACAAACACGGTACCTGATATAACAGCAGAACGGTCTTCACCATTAGGCTCTATCATGGCGAAGATTCTAGGCATTGTCTTGACTGGTCCTTTCTTCGGTGCAGGGCAATCCTTCGCCATATGACCAGGTTCATTGCAAATAAAACATCGATTCACTTTCGGCTTCGGGCAGTCTCGAAACATATGACCAGACTCAAAGCAGTTATAACATTTGCCTTCGTACTATCCACATTCTCCAGGGTGAGACTTCAAACACTTTGGACACTGCTGAAACCATTTCTTCTGTTGTGGTTGTTGCTGAGGCTTCTTGCCACCCCTTTGATCTTTCAGATTTCCTCCCGGTCGTTTCGTACCTTGAAACTGAGAAGAGGATCCGCCTCTGCTAAACTGTGCAGTAATATCCTTGAACATCCGTTTTGGTGCTTCAGCAGATTTAAGAATCTTACCAGCAGATATCTCCACTTCCAGAGCTTTAGCCACCACACGGTTAAACGGTATGCCATCAATCCCAAATGTCTTCACTAGCATCTCAACCTCTGGCTTCAAACCTTGCACAAACTGAAAGATTTTGTCTTCCTCTCTACTGACCATATGGCTAGCAAACTTGGACAAGGCTTCGAACTGCTGAATATAATCTCCAACGGATCCAGTCTGCTTCAAGGCCATGAACTCTAATCTCTTTCCAGCTTGGACTGTTTGGTTGTAGTATTTTTCATAAAATAGCTCCTTGAATTTCTCCCAATGCATACTCTGTATCTCTGTCATAGCTTTTACGGTTCCCCACCAACTTTTGGCACTACCTGACAGGTGGAACGTCGCATGTTTCACCTTGTTCTCATCTTCCACTTCCGCAACTATAAACATATCTTCAACTGTACTAATCCAACTTTCAGCCGCTGTCGGATCCGTCAAACATCCTTCGAAAGCCGGAGGCTTTAACCTTCTGAACCTCTCTCCGCTAGAGCCAGCTCCAGAACTGGACCCTGCTCCAAGGTTTCCCGGTAGTCCTTGATTCATAACAATACCGAGCAGCTGAGAATGCACGTTCAATAGATCCCTCAGTTGTTTATTCGGGTCCTCAGGTGGTTCTGGGTCATTACGGGGTCGTCCGGGTCGTCTAGGTGGTCCTTGGTTTCTAGGCATTTTCTTTTCTATTCCTGAAAAGGTTAGAAAATTTAACTTAGAAAAGAAAACTAGCTAAGGTAAAGAAATACTTACAGTCGGTGAAGCACGTTGCACGGCGGCCGGCATTATCGGGTAATCCTTTGAACGTCTCGACCACTTTTGCTCTGATACCAACTTTGTAACACCCCGAACCCGCCCCGGCTCGGTGCGTCACATTGCAAACCCAACCCGCGTTTAAAACGACATTTTTAAAAAATTTTAATAATTTTTCGACTCGGTTTTCGGACGTGCCCAAAATACGTTTAAAATACGTCTGAAAATGTCAAGTTAAAATAATTTGGAAATAAAAAAAATTTAAAATCAAAACGGACGGCATAACGCCTAAAATTCGATAAACCAAAACCTGCAATTAAAACCCAGAATCAAACTAGTTCAAACCACAAACACTTACAACCATTATCCATCAATCAAATAACATCCCGACTTGAAACTTTCCAAAATAGTTACGAAACTATTTACAAATGCCATGTACCAAAACCTATCACAATTTAAACAAGTTAACTCATCAAAACAACTTAGAACACTCACCAACTATCTATATACCAACTATCTACATACAAAATAGCAACCTCCCACAAACTCGAGGAAAACGGTGGTCAAGACGCCCCAACAATAGCCTGCACCGGCGGACTCCGTACTCCTCCGACTGCGGCCTAATCCTCGGCGGTCCCGTCTATCTCACCTGTATAATACTCGTCACCTACACCATAGAACACAAAAAGGTAAGCCTAACGCTTAGCAAGTAGGGAAATAATGCACCTTAACACACAAAATGCTCAACTCAACCCTAACATGCAGTTTCTACACACTCCGTTGTTTTCTTCTCGTTCTGGTTACATTTATCTTCCACTTTCATGTGAATCAAGTAGGCACATGCCCCAACACAATCCTGGACGGCCACACCTTGACCCACGGAGCAAGACCGGAGGCACACGCCCTAACACAATCCTGGACGGCCAACCAAATCTCCCCCAATCGATCGTAGAATCCTCATTGTGCCTTCAAGCACGAACATATCGAGGCATTCATACTCACGACACATTACGTACATTAGCATAGCATCTCAAGTAAATCCCCCACGGGGTGCTCAGCGAGCCACGTGCCCGACGAGGCTATTCTACTCGAGACCAGGTTGCATATCAATTTTCTTATCTTTCAATTCATTCTCACCACTCAAGCATGCAAAACACGTGGTTTCGTAGTTAGAAAACGATGATGCATGACACACAATGCATGACGCAAATTAAAACACAACAAACAAACAAACAATCCCTACCGCTCTATGGTGTAGGCCCGAAGGCAACAAACAAGCACTCCACTACTTACCTGATTGCGTCAAAAACGTGTTGTCACTTCGGTCAACCAAATTACTCGAGCAATTACCTAACAAATAAGGAAAGTTTACTTAGTAACAAACTAAAGGAATTCTAAAGAAACCAACTAAAGCAAACCAATATCACTTTTCAACCTAAAACACTCAAACCCGATTTTCACACAATTTCCAACCATCCAACTTCAAACGGCCACAACTTATTCGTTTCTCAACGGATTTCGACGTGTCACCCCAATCTGTAAACCTCTACACGTTTACTATCCATTGAAACATTCAAATTAACCAAACAACCAACTTGGCCGAACCAAAAACACAAAAACAGAACCGGGTACACATTTGCTAAAAACCGGTTTTTGTGTAACTTCCATCCAATCCTTAATCTAATCACTCAAACAACCTAAACTAACATTTTCAAAGCTTTAATCATCAAAAGAGGAAGAAAAATAACCAAGGGAGTGAAATTTTCGGAATCCCCCTTTAGGGTTTTCCAAATTCTCACAAAACCCACTTAAAACTCACTAAAACACTCACAAATTAACACCTAAGTGAAACCAAACCAGAACCCATAAATTTTACCTTAAAAACCCTTGACAAAATGGATGAAATGGAGGAGGAGAGAACCCTAAAATGGGGCTGGAAATTTCGTGGAGGAGAGAACCAAAAATGAGGAAGAAAGTGGAGAAAAACCTAATTTTAACATAAAGTTTTTTTTTTTTTTCTCTTTTTCTTTACCTCCACAAATTTCTTCCAAATTATAAAATCCACCCACCACTTATCCCTTTAATAACCTCCCACGTGGCTGCCATCCACCTCACCCTCATGCACCCACAACTTTTCCCTTTAATAGCCTCCCACGTGGCTGCCATCCACCTCCCTCTTATTGGTTAAATTATACATTGACTTTTCAAACCAAATACTTTTGACTTTTCAACTTGTTTTAGTTTGAATGGTCAACACCTCCACTTCTCTTTTCTCTATTACTCTTCAATGCACATCACTAAATTTGAATAATTGAACTCTCCTAACACGTCTAATCTAAGGCTACGTACGTACAAAAAATTCGCGGGTGTTACAAAATATGTACTATGACTATCATGTAGTTATAATGCATTTCACTCACTCTTCTCATAGTTTGTATTTCACAAAACTATCTAGACCTTTCTTATTAATATCTAATTTCATGTCCTTTCCAAGACTCATTAAACATTTTTAATTAATGTCTAATCCAATTTATGTTTATCATCATCCTCTATACGTAGGATATATCTACAATGCACGTATGAATATGCATAGACACAAAATATTATAAATCATTGTCTAAATGTCATAATCAAATCCAAAACAACTAACATATACGGATTTCTTATTCTATATTCAACTATATGTAATAAGTATGAAATGTGTTTATCACCCACAAACTCATGCTATGATAATTAAATCAATGCATGTCCATGTACCATATTATTTGAATGATTTCATTATTATCAAGTATCTTATTAACATATTTTGTGAATGTTACATGCATGTTCATAATTCATTATATGTAAGGCCGCACACAACCATGTCAAAGCTTACTAGCAATGTTTCCAATAAGCGTGCACATCTCAACATAGTACATTCTTAGAGCTAGTGATTTACAAACCAAGGGAGACTCACAATTTTCCACTTCCTATTTTTTGTTTTTATATGTGTCATACAATATATAGCCAACGAGATATATTGAGTTTGAATGTAATCAATCATACCTCCTGCAATATTATTCGTACATATAATTAATATTATGATGTATGATTTGAACATCTTCACTATAGATATATTGAATACATATAAACAAATACTATAATGCATGTAATGTGAACCATGCAAATCTTGTTATTTAACAAGCAAAATGATAGATGAATGATGACCATATATGTATCAAGACACTCTCCAATGATGTCCGAATCTCTCTTAAACCAAATACTTGAATCACATTTTTAAGTCTATCCAGACGCCCTCTCCTCAACCATGGTTGGCTAGTCTTAAGACATTTCTTTCCACTTTTTACTATTCTAGGCGTCCGCCCTTAATCTCTAGACGCCCACTCCTGAGTCATATTTCTTATTTTTACTTGTCTAGATGCCCGCCTTTAATTCTGACATCCACTCTCGAGACATATTTCTCACTTCTATTGTTTAGGCGTTTGCTTTGAACACCAGAAGTCTAGCCCTCAGATACTTTTTATTCATTATTCTTCCAGACGTCCTACCCCAAAGACTGGACACATGCTCTTGTATTCTACTTTTATTTTCTCACAATTCCACCATGTTTTCATACCAAAACATATCTAAACGCATCAAATCTTATTTTCAATATAATATAACCCAAAACAACATTGGATATAATTATCTATCTAACAAGCTTCTCACAAAACTTTTTTATTCACACTTTGACATCTAAAACCCTTAATGGTTTCACTTAATTTAGAAACTCTATGCATTGACTCTTTAACAAACAAAGCATATCAATTTTATGTTTATTTTCAACCACTATAACCAAACTTCAATTCTTAACGAATCAATATCAATCATATCACCAAGAATGGATATTAATTAACATATAATACGAGAGTTCAAATTCCTCTTTCCTCCAATAACCACCTGAATTTCATATCTTTAATCAGCAAGTACAAACAATCAAACCCATGTCAACATTATTTATCGAACACCAATAATGAATATCAAAATTTAATCCAAAAGATTAATCATTTCCATTGTAAATCATACAATGCATAGCCTAACTTAGTAGCACTTAAGTTATGATTCTTTATCATCATAACATCTCAACTTTGTCCTTCATGAAATCAATTTTAACCAATATAAATTTGTTATTTCTTCAGCCAAATCAACCCAACATTTACATGCAACCGCAAATTATTTTCCTCCACCTCAATATAAGCATACTTTAGAAAAATCACCAAGTGTAGAATTCTTATCTCTTTGATCTTTCTATTTCTTCACTTCCAAGACTAAATTCTTGATTTAGAAGAATCCTCTTGACGAGGGAAATGATTTTGCTTCAAGACTTAAAAGGCAAATTCTTTCTCCTTCAATTTTCCTTTTTCTTTCTTCCTCCTTTCTTTCTTCTTTCTTTCCCTTCTCTCTTTCTTCTCTCTTTAATCAGGGATTAGCACGAAAATGCTAATCTCTCTCTTTCTACCGTTTTCTAGAATAATCTTAGGGTAAAATAAACCTTTTGACCAATTTTTTCTTCCCAAATTTACCATTTTAACCTTCTATATATGGAATTTCTAAAAAATATCATGATTTATTATTTCGTAATCATACTTAGTTTAAACTAATTAATTTTGATTAGTCATATATTGTAACACCCCGAATTTTCAGAACCCGATTCGTTACATAAGAATTGCACATGACTCGGAAACTCTGGTTCAAATTTGAAACTTCGCTCGAAAGTCATAATTTGATATATATATATATTTTTTTTTCTAAAACCTCAGACATTTAAAATCTTGCAGCGGAAATCATTTGAGTAAAAATAGAGTTAAGCAAAACTATTGTACGATGATTGATTAATCAGTTGAAATGCTAAGAAATACTCGGTAAAAAGAATAAAGATTTAAATTGCAAAATACTTCAAAAGTTTCAAGAGTCAAACGCATCGCCCGCTGAACAAGTCAACAAAAAGGGCTGAAGCAGAAAATAGAAGACATCATCCGGTGACAAAACGACAAAATATTCTCTACATCTTCCGGTGACGTCAGCCGGATGATCGACGTTATACTGCATCCACCAGTGACTAGACGACAAGACACTTCCTACATCTTCCGGTGGATTAACACACGACATCCACCGGTCACTAAACGACAAAACACTTCCTACATCTTTCGGTAGATTAACACACGACATCCACCGGTCACTAAACGACAAACACTTCTTACATCTTCCGATGGATCATCACACGACATCCACCGGTCACTAGATGACAAAAGACTTTCTACATCATCCGATGGATTTACACATAACATCCACCGGTGAGTAAAATACTTGACATCATCTGGTGAGTAAAATACTCGACATCAGCCAATGACGTCAGCCGGATGATTCGATTCACACACACAACATCCACTGGTGAACTCCATTCACCGATGGTTGAACTTGCAAACTTTACTCAAGACTTTCAAAAACCCCTGACCCTAAGTAACTTCAGAAAACTCAACAGAAAATGGAACAATATTTCAACTACTCAAATTCCATCCAAAAACATCTCTAACTGTGAGAAGGACAAGCTTACTTCACTGAAACCATTCAGAACAATTCAAATCCTTACATCACTCAAATTCAGTAAAATCAACATTTAAGCCCAACCAAATACTATTATCAGAAAACTCTAAAAAAATCGTATTCGGAATATTGAAAACCACTACTGTCATGAAAACTCAACACACTAAAATTAAAACGTTGACAACTGAACCTTCACACCAACTGACATCAGTTAAACCACCCCATCAGCTGCCAGATTGTTACAAAGATGCACTCCACAACCAGTCTAGTCCTCAGCAGACTCAGTAAACACACCTGCAATCACTTCTTCACCTACATCACAAAACTCATCTATTAGCCTAATGCTAAGTAAGTAAAGCAGTAATGAAATGAAACACTGAAATATAAATTCCTAGACATGCAGTTTCTACTTTCTCAACTCAGTTGTTCATGCTTCGTTTCTGTTCAGATCCCCTTGTGAAATTGGGAGTTGGATCAATTCTCCCAAAGTATATACATCCACTGACTCATTAAGGGGCAGATTAATTCCCTTAACAGTAAATCTGATTCACATGTTCAGATCCCCCTGTGAAATTGAAAGTTGGATCAACTCTTCCAAAGTATAAATATCCACTGTCTCATTAAGGGGCGGATTATTTCCCTTAACAGTAAAACTGATTCACATAGCTGTTCCAATATGTTCAATCCTCACCATGCCAACATGCATTCAAATTCATTTTCGTATACTTTTAAAAAAAAACATGATGCATGACATACAGATTCATCCAAGTAAGCTTAATCCTAATGTTTTGTGATGTAGGCCCGAAGGCACAAGCAAACTTTACTTAACTGGCTCTCCTGGAGATGCACGGTTTCAACTACTCCAAAAGCTTGCTTACCTAAGGTTAAGACAGTACATTAATCCAACTCTCACTAGACCTTACCAGAAATCAATAATAAGATTGGGGAAACAGATTTGAAACTCTGCTGCCCGTATAATCCCATTTATCACTAAGAACCCGAACCTACGCTCAATCTTAGCATCCTCAAAATCCTCACATTGTACTCCCTCAGGTAACTAGCCGCTATATCATAAGAGAAATGAGGAAAACTTACCTAAGTTGAAGGAGAATCGGGCGAGGAAAATCACCTAGAGAGCTCGGCTGCTTGAGCTGAAAACCCAAAGAGAAAAAGTATGAAATTGGTGGCGGCTACAGTGCATTAAACCCAACCCTCTTTCCTTAAATACGTTATCCACCTTTGAAAATTGTAAATTTACTCTAGTGCCCCCTTGTCTAGTCATTTAATAACCCTACTTAAATTACTGACTAATCAAGTGTATACCATTCTACATATATTAATCTTCAAGATTAACATAATTAATTATGATTAGTTAACCTTAATATCTATTGGTTACACCTTAATTCATAATTAATTAATAATCTCAAAGTAACATGGGCACCATTCAATTGATCATCTAATTTTATAGCTTGCCTCATACTCCAAAGTGTTAAGAATATTTTTCCTTTTATAACTCTCCAAATTCTCACTCTAAGGTCCAACTTAGAGTCATTTACAAAAATAGTCCACCACCACTAGTTTTTAATCAAATCCAGCCCCACCAGTTTCAAAGTTGCTAACTTTTGCTGCATATATCCAATTATTTTCAATCTAATGCCATTATTTTCAACTACGTGTCCATTTTAACATTGTAAAATCTTAGTGTGATCCAAACACCACAACAGTTGTCACATGCTCGAGTAAAAAAAATCATTTTAACATGTAACATGTTTCATATTCTTTCTAATCATATTTAATATTCTAATTGGGATTATCATACCTAATCTCAACTTAGACAATCACAAATGGGGTCATCTGATGCCCATGAGAGAAGAATGAGAAGATTTGAGAGAACAATAGTAGAGAAAGCATTTCAATTAAATTTGAACCTTGTAAGAAATCCAGAATCCAAGAGAGCAATTAGGCTCATTAAGGAAAGAAACAAGCATAAATTTCAATTGTGGATAGGAAATAAAAAAGTCCATTTTCAACCAAATGAAAGCAATATGTAAATTCTACCCCCTTTTGTTTATTTTGTAAGATATTTAGACACAATCAAAAAAATTTCGATACAAGTGTATCAGATGCAAAATCCCATATCATTCTCAACGAGATTGCTGGTTTTAGTAAAAAGAAGAAAATGGCAAAGTTAATTTTTCTAAAGAAATATATCATTTTATACAAATATGAAGGTAAAACTTTCTTCAAAATATATTGTACATCAATAATGGATGTACCAAGTATATGACAAGACAAGATTCATGCTTTGTCAAAATGGATGAGAAGTTCTCTTTCAAGTGATAATGGGAGAGAAAAAGTGCAACTAGTTGAAGGAAAAAGGAACAATATCGGTGCAAACAAAAAGAAGTAATGCCCAAACTTATTGATGACATTCTGTAATTTCCATATTTAACTCAAAATTTATTGTGAGTTGGACAATTGACTCAAATATGATACTCAATAAATCTAAGGAAAATGGAAAATTACAGATAAAAATAATATGTTAGTTGCAAAATATCCATATCTAACTTAGAACAAAATATTCCCACTAGTTATTTCGATGGTTGAAAATGCTATTTTGAGATTTAATAAAATATATGAATCCATATTATGGAATATGAGATATGATCATCTTAAATAGGAAAGTTTGAAAATGTTGAATCACAAAAGTATGGTGATCGGGCTTCCAAAAATGGAAAAGGTAGCAATATTTGTGAAGGATGTATCGACGGAAAGATGCATCGCTTGCCACTTCCGAAAAACTCCTAGGGAGCAAAAGGAGCTAGTTCATACAAACATATGTAGACCTACTAAAACTTCATCTTTCCAAAATCAAAAAAAAAAAATTCTTACTTTTTATTGATGATTTTAGCTGATGACTTGGGTATACTTCTTAGAGAAAAAGTCATAAGCATTCTCTACCTTCCTAGAGTTTAAACAAAAAGAGGAAAGACAGGTAATTTCCCACTTAAAAGTTTTTAGGATTGATCGTAGAGAAGAACTCACTTCAAGAGACTTCATAAACTATTGCAACCAAGAATGAATCAAACGATAGCTAACCGTTCATTACACACCTCAACAAAATGGTGTGACAAAAAGGAAGAATAGAACAATCATTGAGATGGTAAGAAGCATGCTCACAGCATTTTTATCAATCTTTGGGCTGAAGCAGTCAATACTACTGTCTACATTCTCAATTGATTTCCAACTGAAGTTGTCATGAAGAAGATATCTTATGAAGCTTGGAATAAATGTAAGCTTGATGCAAGTTATTTCAAAGTTTTTAAAATGCATTGCATATTCTCTAAACCCGATGCATCATCAAAATGAAAAATTTGACAAGAAGGAGAAAAGTTCATGTTCCTCAATTACAATGATGAATCTACAGGATATTGTTCATTTAATCCAACAATCAACCAGTTTGCCATATTAAGGAACAAAATCATGGGAATGACACAAAAATAATTCTCAAGAGAAGAATACACATGATATTCATTCATTGGCTAATGATAACGGGCTTGAATCTGAAGCTCAATCAAGGATCCACACTCAATAGATTCTTCACCACCCATAAGGGTAGGTTCACTAAATGATATTTATGATTCATGTGATGTTTTGCATTAATTTATTGTGAACCTCAGAATTTCGAAGGACGATGCTTTGGAGCTCGTACCATGCCTAAAAGAAAAAGATGTTGTAGGCCTAAAATGATCTACAAGATAAAGTTCAAGGAAGATGAAACTATTCAAAAGAAAAAAAACTCGTATGGTGACAAAAGGCTATTTTCAACAGCCAGGTATCAACTTCAACAATAAGTTTTCGTCGGTAGATAGAAATGGAAATAACTCACATCATGTTGGCCATCACAGCTCAAGTAGAATTAAAAATTTACTAGCTTGATGTCAAATTTAGATTTCTAAATGGGGAGCTTGAAAAAGAAGTCTACGTGAAACAACCACTTGGTTATGTCATCAAAGAAAAAGAACAGATTATCTATCGACTAAATAAAGCTCTTTATGGATTGAAGCAAGTAGCACGAGCATGAAACACAAAGATTGATAATCATTTACATGAAAATAAATTTCAAAGAAGTCTAATGAACCATTTTTATATGTCAAGAAAAGAGGCATTGATGACTTTCTCATTATGTCTCTTTATGTTGATGATTCAATCTATATTGGCACTAATCCCCTCATGGTTGAAGGATTCAAAAAGACACGAGGAAAGAATATGATACGACAGACCTAGGTCTCATTAAATATTTCCTTATGATTCAAGTTAAGTAGGGAAAAGGAGAAATTTTTATATCATTGGAAAATATGCTGTACATTTACTAGGAAAATTCAACATGACAAACTACAAGTCCATATCAACACTGATGGCAGTAAATAAAAATATCAGTAACGAACAAAAGACGAATGCATCAATCTCCACAGCCATGTTAGGCATTGATGTACTTGACAAACACAAGGCCAAACATTGTTTAACTAGTCAGTGTCATTTTAACACAAGGCCAAGTTATGCAAACAAATGAATCAAGTCAAATTCACTACTATGTAGCAAAGTGAATAATATGATGTTTGCGAGGTAAAAATTCTTATGGCATTAAGTATTTCAAGCAATATGATTGTAGTTTAGTATAATACATAGACAGTGATTGGGTTGAGTTAATTGATGATTGAAAAGGCAAATTTGGTTATGTTTTTGGTTTGATTTTAAATCTAATTTCTTGGTCTTCAAGAAAGCAAAAACATGTTCAGAAGTGTGACAGACTGTCATGTAAAAGCAATGAGGGAACTGTATGAGGACCTAACTCATACCAGTGGGGGTGCAAAATCTCACATCGCTTGGGAAAGTGGAGAATACATGGTTTATAAGTAGAGTTCCACTTCCTATTTAGTATAATGTGTTTTGGACAAACCCCAATGAAAAAATCCATATGAGCTCCAACACAAAGCAGACAATATTATACTGGGAGCACCAGGAGACGTTACATATGGTATCAAAGCAATTGCCCAACCAGAAGTGTAGCAAACGAGAACGTTGGGCTTGAAAGGGGGAGATTGGATAGCCCGCTGTGAAAGCAAGGAAGCCCAGTGTGAGAGCCAAGCCCATACCAGTGGTGTCACGACCCGAGAGGGGGCCTAACAGAAATGCCAAGTTAAACGATCAACCCCGGAAAGGTTCACCGTTTAACCTAAGGCTGAGTGCGGAAGTTTGTAACACTAATCCAAGAACCTCCACAAAGTAACAAATATGAGAGTACAAACTGTTGGGAATAATGTGCCCAACAAGCAAATGTTATGAACATTTTTATTGCTGTAATTAATAAATAAATTTTATGATTAATTTTTATATTTGCATTATTCGATATGCTTTATAAATTCAAAGAAAAATCCTTGATTATTTATGCAATTTTAAATTTACATATATGCTGATATATGTGGGATTAAATTTAAAAAGAAATAATCACAATAGTCCATGACTTATATTTGAAGTAAAGGATCTTCAAATTAATAAAGCCATAAATACAGTTCACTTCGTTGAGAACGTGTAGTTATATCCCGACTATATATGTAGTGACATAAAGTGATTGTATTTTATATAATATGATTATATAGGACTGGACCAGATGAAATTATATTGTTCTTATAATATCCGTTAAATGAAGAACAATTAATTTTATCATAATGATGGTCATATATGTATGATCTTAATTCATTGTATTTAGTAGACTCCTATTTCATTATAATTTATTCTTTGATTTACTCGGTACAGTTTTGTATGAGTTGCATTACATAAACCTTGTATTTTGGGAATAAATTAAATGAATAGCTGGGACTGCTAACATTGATACAATGAAATCCATAATACAAGATTCCCTTGTTTGTTAGTTCAGGGATTGAATAATTAGCGCGCAAATTCATAAATGTTATGAATTAATTATTCAATCAAGAACTAATGGTAGTCAAGGATAAAGATGTAATATGAGAGGTTAACGGATTTTATACCTAGCTATATTACGAATCTTAATGGAGGATTAATACATATGTAATGACTATATCAATGGACATTACTTTGAGTAAATATACTCTATAGTTCTAAGAGTGCAACTCTAGGTATTTAGTGGAATTACTCTAGAGTTAATAATTGTGTTATTTAATATAAAGAGTTTATATTAATTAACAAATATTATTGGAGCTTAAAACTATAGGTCCATCGGTCCCTCTGTTATCTTATATCACTATTTAATTTCCATGTTATAAGAATAAATATATAAATGATTAATAAAGATTAATCATTTATAAACACTCATTTGAATATATTGTTATTCAAAATATATAAATAGTTTTTATATTTTGAATTCAAAATAAAATATCTCATTAGATGAAATATTTTTAAGGGATTTGAATTAGATTTGAAGAATCTCATCAGATGAGATTTGATCTTCAAATTGAAAGTTAGTTATGTAACGAACTATCAAATCAGATTTTTGAAATTTGAATATAAGTAGATCTGCAAAATCTGATTATATTAGATTTGATCTACAATTGACTTATAGTTTGTTTACTATTTAAAAGTAGATCTGAAGAATCTCATAAGATGAGATTGTCTTGAAAAGTAGTTTTCATAAATATATTCTAAAAACTGTTTTTAGATTATATGATTAATTGATAAATTGATTTATTAGATAAATCAACTTCTAATCAAATTAGATTTGATTAGATAAGATTTATTTTTTAAAATTAGTTTTTATTAAAATAAATCTAAAAATTAATTTTAAAATAGATCTATAAAAATTGTCAAATGTGATTTGACAGTATGACGAATAGAACGAACCAAAAGGACGACGGTGAACGACCGAGAAACAAATCCCTAGAGAGAAAAGGTGTGACCTTTCCGTATTCGGTTTTAGAAAACCGTTTTCTAAGATCGAAGAGAGACGTCTCATGTGTTGAGAACACGTCTCTCTACAAATATATGAGTGTGTTATTCTTGTAAGAGAGACGCCCACACGTCAGGAGATTTAAGTGTAAAGATCTTCAGAGAAGACTCGACGGTATCAAAGTCTTCGGGAAAAACATCTGATCCTGAGTTAAAGCTGTTAAGATCAGACGGGAGTACCTGAGTAAAAGCGTTGCTCCAAAAAGGTATTTTCTATTATTACTTCACAATCTAATTCTAATAATTTTTCTCAATGTAAATTGTTTACATTTTGAAAAATTACATATTTCTCAAAAATAATTTCTTTTAGACTAACGATCCAACTTATGGTTTTTGGTGATTTTAAAATAGTTTTAAAGTCACATGGTAACGCATGTCACTATTATTATGAATAATAGTGAATTCCGCCTTGCGTAGGAACCCCGAAAACCAACAATTGGTATCAGAGCGAGGTTTGATTAGTCTAAAAATAATTTTGATGATACAATTTAATGTAAATTGTGATATGTGTTAGAATTAGATTTTATGCATTATATATTTATGAATATATATTGTGGATGTATGTTTTGCATGGCATGAAATAGTGATCGAAATTAAGTCGGTTGTTTGGGTTAGGATTTATTTGATTTACGTATTTTTCTTTACTGTCAAATTTGTAATCCTACGATGGAGATCGAAGACTTCAAGGCCAAGGATGGAGTTTTCGTCAAAGATTTGATCTATTGACGAAAATTGATGATATTGCCCAATCGGATATGAATTCACAAATTTGATTTGTGAATTTTTGAAGCTGATCATTTGGATGAGGCGATTACGAAAAGACGAATATTAGGAATCTTAGTTTTATTTATTTTAATTTTGGGGTTGTAATTTTAGAAATACCCAAAGGTCAACCCGGTCACTATTTCATTTAATTTTATGTTGATATAATTTGTTATATTGCCATGCATTCACATGTCATATAGATTATGCATGTTTAGGTTTATTTTAAATTTCTCACATGTCATGCATTTAACATATATTAAATTGCATATTGATTTAATAAAGAGTTTATTAAATAAATTAGTTTTAATTTGATTAAAACTAATATTAATTCATTTATTGAATGATGTGAGAATGAAAAATAAAATAATTTTTAATTTGTTAAAAATTTATTTTATTCAAATAATTTGATTATTTGAAATTATTAATTTTATAATATGATTATAAGATTAATAATAAGGTATTGATAAATTAATATGATTAATTTATCGATATTAGGGAATATTTGATATTCCATAATCACTAATTCAAAAGAATGAGTGGGAGCGGGAAGTTAGGCGTAACATCCCATGGTCTCCACTGTTGACACAACACCGTGAGATCTAAGTGGGGCTCCGAGATGACTTTGATTTTCATCCTCCTTACGGAGAGTGTTCACTTAGGTCAATACCAAGGTTGGTCTCCTAGTGATAGGATATATGAAATGTATTTTATAGTTGTCCGACCCTACGGCGGCGACTATAAGTTAAGTTTCATAAATCCAAAACAGTGGGTCACACTCATGAAAATATAACTAAACGTGTTAGTTATATTTTGACCAAAATTTTCGGTAAGTTAATAAATTTCGAAAATATGAGATATTTTGAGTAAATTTATTAATTGATAATATTTCTACCCTAAGGTGATTTATTATGTTATCGAGGCTATAGTAGCATTTACATATTTTTGTGATTAGCATGTTCATGCATCATACTAGCATGCCATAACATTTTGAATTTTATAGCATAAAATTGATTATAATTTTATTTATTTATTACAGCATCATGTCTCAATTAATGATAAATTTGCTTGCGATTGAAATGTTAGACGGCGACAATTTTGTTAAGTGGAAAAAGAATTTGAATCTCACTCTTGTGCATGACAACTTGAAATGTGTACTGATGGAGGAATGTCCTCCTACTCCCGTGACTAATACTCAAAGAGTTGAGAATCTCAAGAAAAAGAACAAATCAAACAAGAAAGGCTCAGACCCTCTAAAGCCCAAAGGAAAATGTTTCCATTGTGGAATAGATGGTCATCGAAAGAGAAACTGCAAGCAGTATCTCGAGGAGCTTAAAAAGAAAAGGAGTAAATTTGATTTACTAGTTACTGAATCTTGTTTGGTAGAAAGTGATTTATCACCCTGGATAATTGATTCAGGAGCGACTAATCATGTTTGTTGTTCTTTGCATATGCTAAACTCCTACAGGAGACTAGCTGATGGAGAGTTTACTCTCAGAGTTGGTAACGGAGCAGTAGTTTCAGCTTCAGCAGTGGGAGAAGCCAAAATTTATTTCGAGAACAATAAATATTTGTTTTTAGAAAACATTTATTTTATTCCGGGGTTTACTAGAAACCTCATTTCTGTTTCTCGAATAATTGAACAATTATATGCTATTTCTTTTAATAATAATGCAGTTATTATTTCTCGAAATGGTTTGAATATTTGTTCAGGCTCAATGGAAAATGGGCTTTATATGATAAGGCCCATCATAAGTTCATCACTGTTGAATACTGTAATGTTCAAAGTTGAATTGCCGAAATCCAAGAAGCAAAAGATTTCTTATACTGATGATACATATCTTTGGCACCTAAGACTTGGTCATATTAATCTTGATAGAATTAACAGACTTGTTAAGGATGGTCCTTTAAAAGATCTAACCGTTGGATCTTTATCTGTCTGTGAATCATGTCTAGAAGGTAAAATGACCAAGAGGTCCTTTATTGGAAAGGGCCAAAGGGCTCAAGAAACACTTGAGCTGATACATTCAGATGTATGTGGCCCAATATCTACACGGGCCAGAGGTGGCTATGAGTACTTTCTGACATTCATAGATGATTACTCAAGATATGGATATACTTACCTGATTCAGCTTAAGTCTGAAACTTTTAGAAAGTTTCAAGATTTTAAAGCTGAAGTTGAGAACAAATTAGGTAAGACAATCAAGTGTCTTCGATCAGATCGAGGTGGTGAGTACCTTGACAGTGAATTCAAGGATTATCTGTTAGAAAATGGGATAGTATCCCAACTAACAGCACCAGGCACACCTCAGCAGAATGGTGTTGCTGAAAGAAGAAATCGAACATTGCTTAATATGGTAAGATCCATGATGAGCTATTCTTCTCTTCCAAAATCGTTTTGGGGATATGCTTTACAAACAGCAACCTACATACTTAATGTAGTTCCATCTAAGTCTATACCTAAAACACCATTTGAGTTGTGGAGTGGTCACAAACCTAGTTTGAGACACTTTCGCATATGGGGTTGTCCAGCACATGTGCTAGTAGGTAAGACCGGGAAGTTGGAACCAAGAACTGAGGTTTGCATGTTTGTTGGATATCCGGTAAGCACGAGAGGAGGTTTGTTTTATAGTCCTCAGGATAATAAGGTATTTGTATCGACAAATGCCACATTTCTTGAACATGACTATATAACAAATTACAAACCTCATAGTAAGATTGTCTTACAAGAGATTCAATCTGACCAGGTTAGACCGGTTACAACAACAGTTGTTGATCCACAAGTTACAAGAAACACCACTCTTTCTAGTCAACCTATCATTACACTTCGTCGTAGCGATAGGGTAGTGCGACTACCATCTCGATATCGACACGATGGTGAAGCACAAGTTGCTATCACCGATGATGGGAAGGATGATCCATTGACATATAGATGTGCAATGGAAGACTCTGACAAAGAAGCATGGCTTGAAGCTATGAAACTTGAAATGGAATCTATGTATTCCAACTCAGTCTGGGATCTTGTAGATTTACCTGAAGGGGTAAAACCCATTGGGTGTAAATGGATCTACAAGAGGAAACTTGGAATAGACGGAAATGTAGAGACATTCAAAGCTAGACTGGTGGCTAAGGGTTATACCCAAAAAGAAGGGATTGACTATGAAGAAACCTTCTCACCAGTGGCAATGCTTAAATCTATTCGTATTCTGCTTTCCATAGCTGCTCATTATGATTATGAGATTTGGCAGATGGACGTCAAGACAGCTTTTTTGAATGGCTATCTTGAGGAGACTATCTATATGGAGCAGCCAGAGGGTTTCATAGCACATGATGCAAAACAAAAGGTTTGTAAATTGCATAGGTCTATTTATGGACTCAAGCAAGCATCCAGGTCATGGAATATGAGATTTGATGATGCGATCAAATCTTATGGATTTGTGCAATGTCTTGATGAGTCTTGTGTATACAAGCTCTTCAAGGAGAAGCAAGTGGTTTTTCTAATTCTTTATGTCGATGACATTCTACTTATTGGGAATAATGTAGGATTATTATCAGACATAAAAGCTTGGTTGGCTAAGCAATTCCAAATGAAAGATTTGGGAGAAGCGAGCTATATTCTTGGGATTCGTCTATTTAGAGATCGCAAGAATAAGTTGTTAGCCTTGTCTCAAGCATTGTATATTGACAAGATGCTCGTCAGATATTCAATGCAGAACTCTAAGAAGGGTAATTTACCTTCTCGTCATGGAGTTACTCTTTCTAAGAAGCAGTGTCCTGACACGTCTCAAAAGGAAGAGGATATGAGACGCTATCCATATGCATCAGCAGTTGGTAGCTTGATGTATGCTATGTTATGCACAAGACCTGACATTTGCTATGCAGTGGGGATAGTTAGCCGTTTTCAGTCTAATCCAGGATTAGATCACTGGATAGCAGTCAAGCACATTCTCAAGTATCTTAGGAGAACGAGAAATTATATGCTTGTATATTCTGGTAGGGATTTGATTCCTACAGGATATACAGATTCTGATTTTCAATCTGATATAGATGATCGAAAGTCGATATCTGGATCAGTATTTACTCTTGGTGGTGGAGCCATTGTTTGGAGAAGTACCAAACAAGGAGGAGTTTCTGACTCGACTATGGAAGCCGAGTACATAGCTGCTTCAGAAGCAGCTAAAGAAGCTGTTTGGCTCCGCAAGTTCTTTAGTGATCTGGAAGTTGTTCCAGATATAAATAAACCACTCACACTTTATTGTGATAATAGTGGTGCAGTGGCGAATTCTAAAGAACCGAGAAGCCACAAAAGATCAAAGCATATAGAAAGAAAATATCATCTGATTAGAGAGATCGTGCAACGTGGAGACGTCGCCGTTTTGAAGATTCCAACCACTGAGAATCTTGCAGATCCCTTCACCAAGACATTGCCTGCAAAGAGTTTTGATAAACATCTTGAAGGATTAGGGATTAGAGACATGTCTCATTTGCTTTAGGGCAAGTGGGAGATTGTTGGGAATAATGTGCCCAACAAGCAAATGTTATGAACATTTTTATTGCTGTAATTAATAAATAAATTTTATGATTAATTTTTATATTTGCATTATTCGATATGCTTTATAAATTCAAAGAAAAATCCTTGATTATTTATGCAATTTTAAATTTACATATATGCTGATATATGTGGGATTAAATTTAAAAAGAAATAATCACAATAGTTCATGACTTATATTTGAAGTAAAGGATCTTCAAATTAATAAAGCCATAAAAACAGTTCACTTCGTTGAGAACGTGTAGTTATATCCCGACTATATATGTAGTGACATAAAGTGATTGTATTTTATATAATATGATTATATAGGACTGGACCAGATGAAATTATATTGTTCTTATAATATCCGTTAAATGAAGAACAATTAATTTTATCATAATGATGGTCATATATGTATGATCTTAATTCATTGTATTTAGTAGACTCCTATTTCATTATAATTTATTCTTTGATTTACTCGGTACAGTTTTGTATGAGTTGCATTACATAAACCTTGTATTTTGGGAATAAATTAAATGAATAGCTGAGAATGCTAACATTGATACAATGAAATCCATAATACAAGATTCCCTTGTTTGTTAGTTCAGGGATTGAATAATTAGCGCGCAAATTCATAAATGTTATGAATTAATTATTCAATCAAGAACTAATGGTAGTCAAGGATAAAGATGTAATATGAGAGGTTAACGGATTTTATACCTAGCTCTATTACGAATCTTAATGGAGGATTAATACATATGTAATGACTATATCAATGGACATTACTTTGAGTAAATATACTCTATAGTTCTAAGAGTGCAACTCTAGGTATTTAGTGGAATTACTCTAGAGTTAATAATTGTGTTATTTAATATAAAGAGTTTATATTAATTAACAAATATTATTGGAGCTTAAAACTATAGGTCCATCGGTCCCTCTGTTATCTTATATCACTATTTAATTTCCATGTTATAAGAATAAATATATAAATGATTAATAAAGATTAATCATTTATAAACACTCATTTGAATATATTGTTATTCAAAATATATAAATAGTTTTTATATTTTGAATTCAAAATAAAATATCTCATTAGATGAAATATTTTTAAGGGATTTGAATTAGATTTGAAGAATCTCATCAGATGAGATTTGATCTTCAAATTGAAAGTTAGTTATGTAACGAAATATCAAATCAGATTTTTGAAATTTGAATATAAGTAGATCTGCAAAATCTGATTATATTAGATTTGATCTACAATTGACTTATAGTTTGTTTACTATTTAAAAGTAGATCTGAAGAATCTCATAAGATGAGATTGTCTTGAAAAGTAGTTTTCATAAATATATTCTAAAAACTGTTTTTAGATTATATGATTAATTGATAAATTGATTTATTAGATAAATCAACTTCTAATCAAATTAGATTTGATTAGATAAGATTTATTTTTTAAAATTAGTTTTTATTAAAATAAATCTAAAAATTAATTTTAAAATAGATCTATAAAAATTGTCAAATGTGATTTGACAGTATGACGAATAGAACGAACCAAAAGGACGACGGTGAACGACCGAGAAACAAATCCCTAGAGAGAAAAGGTGTGACCTTTCCGTATTCGGTTTTAGAAAACCGTTTTCTAAGATCGAAGAGAGACGTCTCATGTGTTGAGAACACGTCTCTCTACAAATATATGAGTGTGTTATTCTTGTAAGAGAGACGCCCACACGTCAGGAGATTTAAGTGTAAAGATCTTCAGAGAAGACTCGACGGTATCAAAGTCTTCGGGAAAAACATCTGATCCTGAGTTAAAGCTGTTAAGATCAGACGGGAGTACCTGAGTAAAAGCGTTGCTCCAAAAAGGTATTTTCTATTATTACTTCACAATCTAATTCTAATAATTTTTCTCAATGTAAATTGTTTACATTTTGAAAAATTACGTATTTCTCAAAAATAATTTCTTTTAGACTAACGATCCAACTTATGGTTTTTGGTGATTTTAAAATAGTTTTAAAGTCACATGGTAACGCATGTCACTATTATTATGAATAATAGTGAATTCCGCCTTGCGTAGGAACCCCGAAAACCAACACAAACAATAGTAGAAATACAAGATAAATGAAAATAATTACATGCCAAAATATAGTACAATCTCGAATGTCTTACCTAAGTCAAAACTGAAGGAAATAAAAGGTGGGACTCAAGAAAATAAGAGGGGGAGTCGTTGGGGTGAGTGAAAAACTCAGTATAGGATGTTATACCTACCACTCAAAAGATGCATGCCTGTCTAAAAATCAATGCACGTTTTAAAAACCAAAACCAGTTTCAATGTTATTTATTTCTCTTCTCATTATTAATTTAAAACGGTTGATGAGGCTAACAGTAAAATAAGCATATGTGGTAAACATAGGCCCACATCAACAATGCTATCTTAAAAATATATATATCCAGGTGTACAGTGAAAAAGGAGGTCACTCACGGATCCTCCGAACCGCACTAGCACAGAAAAGCCGCGATAACAACAGGCAGGGCCTCATAAGGAGAAGAGAAAAGGTCAACCACCAGGAGGGACGAACCACTCAGCCCTAAGCCACAAGGACACACGAGCTAGAGCATACCAGGAGGGACGAACCACTCAACCCTGGGCCCAAGGGGACCATATAGTGGACTTACAAACCACCAGGAGGGACGAACTACTTAGCCCTGGGCCACCGGGACACACGCGCTAGGGCACACCAGGAGGGACGAACCACTCAACCCTGGGCCCAAGGGGACCACACAGTGGACTATCATACCGGGGGTAGCAACGAACAAACACTGGCTAGGTCAGGTAACAAGGCTAGCATAGCTCAGAGCCCAGGTGTAGCATAGCTCAGACCCCATTCCTCCATTCGCGGGGAGTACCGCACAGGACTAGCATAGCTCAGAGTCCCTTCCTCCTATTATCAGGGGGAGTACCCTATCCAAACAAGTGTGGGGAGTAACCATAGAAACCCTCAAACACGGGTGCAACTGGAAAAAATCCCCTGATAATCTTAGCATATGGGCCAAGCTAAGAGTGTCAGACGGTTATCTCCAGTATCAAACTCCAAATGGCACAGCAGAAAACCAATGCATGAATAAAGTCAAATGCATGTACAAAACCATCTGCATGCCAAACATGATATATCTCATGAAAATCTCAAATACAGCCCATCGGCAAAGGCGAGTAAAACATGGCATCTAAAATCCAGTAGGCAGAATGAATCAGTCAAAAAGTATACGTGCCACAATATGAAAAATAATTATGTTAGTAAAATGCCGACATCAATACTAGTGGTATCCCACCAAATATAATATACGTGCATGCAAGGCTAGGTATAACGCAATAAGTATAATAACCCATACTCCTATGGCGAGTCCTCCTATTCTCGGTAAACCGTGGCTCCTTAGGAATTGCTTCCAAATCAGCAAAATCCTCTGAATCTGAGAGTCAAAACAAATGAGGAACCCCGTTAAGGCCTAATTGGGTTCAGAAACGATATAAATTGCAAACCGGGGCGAAAATAGGCCCAAACGGCTCGAGTTAACTTTTGGTCAAAAAGTCAACATAGGTTTAAAGTCAACGGTCAACTGTCAAAGTCAACAACCAAAGTCAATTATTGACTTTGATTGGTCGGGCCGGTTTGGGTCGGGCGGTTCGGGTCGGGCGGTTCGGGTCAAGTAAAACCCAAATTGGTCGGGTAGGGTCTGGTTCGGATCGAGCTAATTTGGGTCGGATATAACTGAACTGGTTCAGGTTGGTCCAGGTCGGATTGGTTCTGATCCGGACAAACCCATCCCAGTTGTGTTCGGGTCGGACCCAACCCAAACTCGAATCGGGCTCAGCCTGACCCAACCTAAGCCCATCTCGGCTTTGGGCCCCAATCAACTCGGCCTTGGGCCTTAGTAAACTCGGCCCAGTGTCCGAGTTGACTCAGCCCATAGTCGAGTTGACTCGACCGTCGCCGACGACACTCAGACGACACGTCGACGACCCCGCGATGCCAAAAAATCGAGTTTTCTAACCTGTTTTTTCGACGAAACATGCTTTCAACACGTTTCTAACTTCTTTTCCAGTCTAATCCTGCCAAAAACACGAAAGATTCGACCTTAAATCGCAGATTTACAAAAACCTAAAACCTGAAACCTTCTCGGGCAAAAATCGAGAGAAAGAGGGATTATCTTCAAAAGCACCCTTCGCCAACGTTGATCTACGCTTTGAGGCGAACGTTTTGACACCAAGATCGCGTCAAACGGAAGTAGTTTTCGGCGTCAGCATTTTCTCTCTCCGTCGGCTCTCTCTCCCTTTTCTCTCTCTCTCTCTCTCTCTCTCTTTTGGTGTTTCTGCAAAAGGATGATAAGGTTTCCCTTTGAAAACCTTATCAGAAACTTTATTTTTTTAAAATTAAATTTTATTCTTTTATTTTTAATATCTTTATTATTTCATTTTATTATTTTATTTTTAATTTATTTAATTCTTTTATTTAATTTACAATAAAACCATTTAATGTTCGATTTCTAGATTTCAATTCTTACAAAAAATTAGCAAAATTAATATCAAATTTACACTTAAAGATTTGCAAAAAATTAATTCAAATTTTACAGTCACTAAAATTTGGCGGATTTTACATCTTTTCTCTCTTTTTATGAATTTCGTCCCCGAAATTTGCCTCAACTACTTCTCCGCCATCTCGGACTCCACCTCTCACGTAGCTTCTTTGTCTGTGTGGTTCCTCCATCGCACCAGAACATACGAAGCCTCCCGACGATGAAATCGCTGAAACTCGCGTCCCAAAATCTCTTCCGGCACCTCATTGTACGTCGTGTCAGCCTGGACTGGTACCTCCTCCCACGTAACATAGTGAGACGGATCAGGGATGTACTTGCTCAGTTAGGATATATGGAAAACATTGTGCAGATGCCCCAGCTGAGGAGGTAAATCCAGTTGGTAAGCTACCACTCCAATCCTATCGACAATCTGGAATGGCCCAATGTAGCGCGGGGCTAACTTTCCCTTCACCCCAAACCTGCTGACACCACGGGAAGGATGAACCTTCACAAAGACAAAGTCCCCATCATCAAACTCCACCTCACGTCTCTTCGGGTCTGCATAACTCTTTTGCCGACTTTGCACGACTTTCAGTCTTTCACGAATCTGGTGGATCTTCTCGGTTGTCTCCTGAATGATATCAGACCCAAGCGAAAGTCGTTCCTCTTTTTCAGCCCAACACAAAGGAGAACGACACGGCCAATCATGAAATGCCTCAAACGGAGAAACCCGATGCTGGTCTGGAAGCTGTTATTATAGACAAACTCAACCAGTGGCAAGTGGTTGATCCAGCTGCTACCAAAATCTAGAATACACGACCTCAGCATATCCTCTAAGATCTGAATAGTCCTCTCGGACTGCCCATCTGTCTGGGGATGATGTGCAGTGCTGAACTGAGTCTTTGTACCGAGCTCCTTCTGTAATCCTCTCCAAAACTCCGAGGTGAAGCGAGGATCACGGTCAGACACAATGCTCAAAGGTACCCCATGAAGACGAACAATGTTCTGCACATATAATCGACTGAGCTTGGCAACAGAAAAAGTCATCCGAACAAGAATGAAATATGCCGACTTCGTTAATCGATCCACAATAACCCCGATAGAATCCAATCTCTGAGGAGTCCTGGGAAGATGGGTGACGAAGTCCATGGTAACCTCATCCCACTTCCTGATGTGCCCCGTAGGCCCATTAAACGATCCCAAACCCGAGTCCACAATTTGACTAACACACTTGTCTCTTTTGCAGGTCATGATTCATGTGAAGACTTGGAGAACACCGTGGACGACTTGAAGTGGGAGATTAAAGCTGGAGACGTTGACCAACCAAAGCATCTCCTCATGTGGAAAGACTAAAGAGGCACCTTAATGCTCACATGGGAATTTGTCTTCCCTAGCTTTGATATTTGTTGCTTTTTTTTGAAATTTCGAATTTATTGGCAAACATTGGCCTTCTTGTTTAAACTTTATTAGATGCATGTTAGGATTAGATCGATGTTAGGATTAGATGAATGATAGGATTAGTTGGTGGCTTGGTTTGGCCCATTGAAGTTGAAGACATGGCTCAAGCCCACATGATGACCCATCATTCCCCTTCCAAGCCCAAGCCCAAGCCTACCATTAGGTCTATATATTCATGGCATTAGTGTTTGTAACTTTTTTTGGTTGATTTATGAGCACCCACGGATTGCTCTCTCAATAGAAGAAGAAGCTTGGAGCAAGGAGCTTCCAAGGTAAGCTCGGTTGACAACAACCGAGGGGTTGCGCCCCCGAACCATTCTTCTAGCTTGGTAGCTAGTTGGAGTGGATTTTTCCATCTCCTTCTCCACTCTTTTGAGAGCCAAAAACAGCAAGGAGTGGCTGTAACTGATTCCTTGAATCAAGTTATCTTCCTTGGAAGAAAACTCTTGCCGAAAGCTCCATAATAGCACTCATCGGCCGATTCTCGGAAAATATTCATAACTAATCCAAATCAATGAATCTGGACCACAAATTTTATCAGCACACACCTCACTCACTAAAAAATACTCACCTAAAATTTTGTTAAATTCCGAGCACGTTTGATCTTTCGTTTGCCCTATTTCTTCTTGGATTTGTGGGTTTTGTGTCACCCGGGAACTAACGATCTTCTTCGAGTTCTTGAGTCCTATTTGCAGGTCGGAGCTCAACAGGTGGTACCAAAGCTTGGATAGCTCCCTTAGGGTGAGGGAAACCAGATCAGTTTGGTTTTCCAAACCCATTTGGTTGCCCAAAACCGAGGCACCAAAACCGGGTGCTTGTTGTTCTTCATTTTTGGTTTGGTGTTCTTGCTGTTTTTCTTACCTTCTCTTTTAGTTTCTTGCAAAGATCATTTCCAGAACGTTTTTGTTAGTTGTCTGCAACTTGAGCATGGGTTTTTAAGTTTTCATTTCCACCATTTTCGTGCTACAAGTTTTCATTCCCTTTTTGGTAGAACAAACTCTAACAAATAGTGTACTTGATGTTTTATTTCTCTTTCCGGTTTGAAGTTTTGGCTGCTTTGTGTTTACTTTTCCAGACCTAATGAACATATTCTAATGGTTACAGATCTGGGCATGAATCAATGTTTAAAAGAATCATATAAAGAAAACCGATTTGTTTGCTGTTACATTTCCAGGAAACTGTTTGTGTGTTGTTTGATGTTTGCTTTATGTCGCTTTTACTTTGTGTTTGGATGAGATTTTAATTAATAAGGTTCTATTGATAAGATAATTGCTTGTAATTGCATATTTGGGAATATATGTATTAAGTTCACTAAGGCGTTAAAGAGTATGTTTGAATCGATTATATCTGTTTAGTGGATTTAAAACTTGTTCGTTAGTGAATTTGACCTTTCTTCACTAAAACGGCCATAACTTTGGCTACAAGTGTCAGTTTTCGACGAGCCACCTGGAAAATCGAAGCTATCGAAAAGATCTACAAGTAAATTACAAGTTATGCCTGTGACAATCACGTTTTGATCACAAAAACGGTCGTCTAAGCCCTCAAAAGTGCGTTTCAAAATTTCTAGGTTGAAATTCTAGTTAGGTTCCCCACATTTACCTTCCCTAACACCCATGATCAACTTGAACCTAATTAATATTTTTCTTCCTAAAACTTTAGTATTCACATGAATGAAGACTAGGAGTGGAACTAACCGAGAGCTAAACCAAGATATGAATCAAAAACCGAACCTGGGCAAGGACATTCCCCAACCCGAGACTCACACTCCATAAGAGGGAGAGTCTAGCATGCAAGGACAATTAGATGGTCTTAGTGGAGAAGTTAACCATATAGGCCAACAACTTAAGGACTTAACCCTTAGCATGAAACACATAATGGAAGTCCTTAATACAAGAATTCCAAATGAAGCGTCCCGAGAACCCCCACCTCGATTTAGACCCGAAAATCCTAGGAGACGATTTCAAGAACCATATCCCACCTCGGACTGAAGAAAGACCGGAGTATCCTAGGAGAAGAAATCCACTTTATGAGGAGGAGGAAGAATGGACCTTAGATGATGAAGAGACTTTTCGACCAAATAGACGAAAGGATCAAGAGGACCTTAGAAATATCAAGCTATATATACCCCCATTTGACGGGACATGCGATGGAGATACCTTTCTAGAATGGATTGATAAGGTAGAGAAAGTTTTCGACTATTATGAGTACTTCGATAAAGTAAAGATCCTGTTAGTATCCTTAGAGCTATCGGGATATGTGGCCCTCTGGTGGTCCAATATTAAGCTCCAAAGACGACGGATAGGAGATACTCCCATTACTACATAGAGAGCAATGAAGTCGCTCATGACTAAGAGGTTCATACCCATCCATTACCGTCAAGATCTATTCCTTCAAATCCAAAACCTACGACAAGGAACTCGATCCGTTGAGGCTTACCTAGCCGAATTTGAAACTCTAAGGATACGAGTCGATATGGAAGAACCTGAGGAGCAAGTTATTGCTAGATTCATTCGAGGATTGAATAGAGACATAGGAGATCCAGTTGAAATATACCCGGTAGAGTCCTTAGATGCAATAGTTCATATGGCCACGACGATTGAGCGACAGCTCAATAGAAAGAGAAAATCCACCTACCCTCCTAAGTTTACCCCCCACATTCCTCCTAAAGTCACCCCTAAGCCACCCGTGCCAATCAAGCTCTTTGACAAGGTTGAAGGAAAGAAGCCTTTTAACCATAGTTGGCCACTTAAGGAGTCCAGTAGCAAAACCTTAGTCGATAAAGCCAACCCACTTAGAGCAAGAGAAATCAAGTGTTATAAATGTCAAGGTCTGGGTTATTATATGGCTCAATGTTCGAATCAATGGGTGATGATTATCAAGGAAGATACGGGAGAAGTTCAGAGTGAGGATGACCACGAGGTAGGAGTAGAGGACAAAGATGTCAAGGAGAGTGACACTGAGGACGAAGTCGTCCGTGCTCCTGAGTGACCCTTGTTGATGGTTAGGACACGAGTCCTTGTGACTAAGAATTCAGGAGAAGATTGCCAACGTGAGAATATCTTTCATAGTAGATGTGTTATCAAGGATAAGATATGCTCTTTAATTATAGATGGAGGAAGTTGTGCCAACGTGGCATCTGACGAGTTAGTTAAGAAGTTAGGATTAGAGACAACTATGCATCCCCACTCTTATAAGTTACGATGGTTAGAAGATAGGGATGATGTTAAGGTCTCTCGACAAGTGAGAGTAGATTTTGCTATAGGAAAATACCAAGATTCTGTTTTATGCGATGTCGTGCCCATGAGTGCTAGCCACTTGTTTCTTGGACGACCCTAGCAATTTGATCGAAGAGTGAACTACGATGGATATTCTAACTACTATTCCCTTAAGTTTGGTGGTAAAACAATTAAGTTAGCACTTTGATCCCCGAGGAAATATCTAAAGACGATGCCGCTAGAAAAGAAGCAAAAAATAAAGTAAATCTTTTTATGACTAGATCGAAGATAGAGGCATCGGTGCTTCGAGGAGATCCCATGATCCTCGTACTATTTTGAGATAGAGTTATGGAGCTTGGAGTAATCTCTGACCTTGTAAAGAAGTTGCTCAATCAATTCCAAGACGTGTTTCCTGAGGAACTACCCCAAGGACTACCACCCCTACGTGGTATAGAACATCAAATTGACCTCATACCCAGGGCCACACTACCTAATAGACCGGCCTATAGAATGAACCCCAAGGAGACCAAGAAACTCCAAGATCAAGTTCAAGATTTATTGGATAAAGGATACATACGAGAGTCCATGAGCCCTGTGCAGTTCCCTCACTTCTGGTACCCAAGAAAGACGGCATAATGAGGATGTGCGTTGACAGTCGAGCCGTGAATCAAATCACCGTAAAGTATAGATACCCAATTCCTAGGCTCGAGGATATGTTGGATGAGCTCAGTGGAGCCTCAATATTTTCTAAGGTGGACCTTAAGAGTGGTTACCACCAAATTAGAATGAAAGAAGGTGACGAGTGGAAGACGGCATTTAAGACTAAGTACGGGCTTTTTGAGTGGATGGTGATGCCCTTCGGGTTATCTAACGCGCCCAGTACCTTCATGAGACTTATGCACCATGTGCTGAAAGATTTCCTAGGAAAATTTATTGTTGTCTATTTTGACGATATTTTGGTGTACAGTCTAGACCTCCCACAACACCTCAACCATCTTAGTGTACTTTTCCAAACCCTACGAAAAGCTCAATTATTTGGGAATTTAAGCAAATGCTCGTTCACGCAAGATAAAGTTTATTTCCTAGGGTTTGTCATTTCTAAAGATGGCATGGAAGTCGATGTTGACAAAATCAAGGTCATTAAGGATTGGCCTACCCCAACTCTTTAACCGAAGTACGTAGCTTCCATGGTCTGGCCTCTTTTTACCAGAGGTTCATAAAAGACTTTAGTTCAATAGTCTCACCGCTCACTGATTGTACTAAGAAGGGAAAAGAGTTTACTTGGACCCCGGTTTGTCAAAAGAGCTTTGAGCTAATCAAGGACAAGTTATGCCACTCGCCAGTGTTAGCACTCCTCGACTTTAACAAGGTATTTGAGATTAAGAGTGATGCTTTCAGAGTTGGCATTGGAGCTGTACTCATGCAAGAGGGAAAACCCATTGCATACTTTAAGTGAGAAACTGAAATGAGCCATGCTAAACTACTCCACGTACGATAAGGAATTTTATGTCGTTATTAGAGCATTAGAGCATTGGCAGCACTACCTCTTGTCAAAAGAATTTGTTATCAATATTGACCATCAATCTTTACGATATATCAAAGGTCAGCACAAGTTAAACAAGAGGCATGCTAAGTGGGTAGAATTTTTGGAGAGGTTCCCGTATATTCTGAAGTATGTGAAAGGGGAAAATAATGTAGCCGCCGATGCACTTTCGAGGAAACAGCATTATCCTTACCGAGCTAGGGACTCGATTCTTTGAATTTGAATGGATCAAGCATAATTACGAATCTGACCCTGACTTCGGATCTTATTACACCAAGTGCGAGGAAAAGGCTGAAAGAGAATATCGACTTATGGACGGCTATTTACTAAGGGCAGGAAAATTATGTATACCGTAAGGAAGCATGAGGCGAAGTCTTGTAAAAGAAGCCCATTGTGGAAGGATTAGCGAGTCATTTCGGGGAGAAGAAGACCCTCGATATGTTTAAGGAACACTTCTTTTGACCACATATGAAAAGAGACGTGCATCGCATGGTGGAGACATGCATTGTGTGCAAGAAAGCAAAGAGTAAGGTTCTACCACAAGGCTTGTATATGCCCTTACCCATTCCTTCGTACCCTTGGACTGAAGTTAGTATGGACTTTATTTTGGGATTGCCACGAACTGCTCGTAATGAGGATTCGATCATGGTGGTTGTGGACCGTTTCTCTAAGATGGCACATTTCATTCCTTGTGCAAAAACGGATGACGCCTTTTCTATAGCTGACCTATTTTTCAAAGAAATCGTTCGCCTACATGGTATACTGCATTCCATAGTGTCGGACCGGGACACTAAATTTTTGATCTCCTTCTGGACCACTTTGTGGAAGAAGTTGGGGACGAAGCTGTGTTTTAGCACATCTTTCCACCCCCAAACTGATGGGCAGACGGAAGTTGTTAACAGGACCTTAGGCTCCCTCTTACGCAGTATTGTAGGTAAGAAACTATCCAGTTGGGATGTAGTCCTTCCCGGATTGGAATTTTCCTACAGTCGCACCCTTCATTCCACTACTGAGCAAACGCCCTTTGAGGTTGCCTATGGGTTTAACCCATGTACACCGTTGGACCTTGTTCGGTTACCCATTAATGAACTAGCCAACCTATCAGGAGCAAACAAGGCCGAACAGATTAAGAAATTACATGAGAACGTGCGTCAAGCCATCGAGAAGAGAAATGTGAGCGTGGCTAAACGAGTAAACAAAGGCCAAAAAGAGGTTATCTTCAATGAGGAGATTTGGTTTGGTTGCACCTACGAAAAGATAGATTCCCCGACAAAAGAAAATCTAAGATTCTTCCTCGTGTGGATAGACCCTTCAAGGTGTTGCAGCGGATCAATAATAATGCTTATAAGATTGAACTGCCTGGAGATTACGGAGTATCGGCAACGTTCAATGTCATGGACCTATCACCCTATATAAGCGATGAAGAAAACTCCGAGAGGTCTGACTTAAAGGATTTGAGGTCAAATCCTCAATCACCTGGGGAGGTTGATGAGCCCCATAGGCCCATTACACGATCCCAAACCCGAGTCCACAATTTGACTAACACACTTGTCTCTTTTGCAGGTCATGGTTCGTGTGAAGACTTGGAGGACACCATGGACGACTTGAAGTGGGAGATTAAAGCTGGAGATGTTGACCAACCAAAGCATCTCCTCATGTGGAAAGACTAAAGAGGCACCTTAATGCTCACATGGGAATTTGCCTTCCCGAGCTTTGATATTTGTTGTTTTTTTTTTTTGAAATTTCGAACTTATTGGCAAACGTTGGCGTTCTTGTTTAAACTTTATTAGATGCATATTAAGGATTAGATGGATGTTAGGATTAGATGAATGATAGGATTAGTTGGTGGCTTGGTTTGACCCATTGAAGTTGAAGACATGGCTCAAGCCCACATGATGACCCATCATTCTCCTTCCAAGCCCAAGACCAAGTCCAAGCCCACCATTAGGTCTATATATTCATGGTATTGGTGTTTGTAACTTTTTTTGGTTGATTTATGAGCACCCACGGATTGCACTCTCAATAGAAGAAGAAGCTTGGAGCAAGGAGCTTCCAAGGTAAGCTCGGTTGACAACAACCGAGGGGTTGCGCCCCCGAACTATTCTTCTAGCTTGGTAGCTAGTTGGAGTGGATTTTGCCATCTCCTTCTCCACTCTTTTGAGAGCCAAAAACAGCAAGGAGTGGCTGTAACCGATTCCTTGAATCGAGTTATCTTCCTTGGAAGAAAACTCTTGCCGAAAGCTCCATAATAGCACTCATCGGCCGATTCTCAAAAAATATTCATAACTCATCCAAATCAACGAATCTGGACCACAAATTTTATTAGCACACACCTCACTCACTACAAAATACTCACCCAAAATTTCGTTAAATTCCGAGCACGTTTGATCTTTCTTTTGCCCTATTTCTTCTTAGATTTATGGGTTTTATGTCACCCGGGAACTAACGATCTTCTTCGAGTTCTTGAGTCCTATTTGCAGGTCGGAGCTCAACATTTCCATTTTGGAATCGGTAATGGCTGAAGCAACTCCGTTGGCCACTGGTGCTCGGCTTTGACTCTCTGACAGGTCATGCATCTGGCAACAAATTCTGCTACCTCTCTCTTCATGCCAGCCCACCAGTACTGACGCTTCAGATCCTGATACATTTTAGTACTGCCGGGGTGAATGGCAAAACTGGATCTGTGCGCCTCATCCAAAATGGCCTGCCTCAAGTTGGCGATGTTGGGAACTGCCACCTTACCATGATAGAACAAGTCCCCATCAGCATTCATCGACCATTCCTCAAGCTGCTCCTCATTATGAAGCTGTCCCACCCTGAATACTAGCTCATCATCCTGCCGCTGCAGCTGCTTCACCCTTAAGAGCATTGAAGGTGTAGCCGCTACATGGTAGACATAAGCCTGGCTCCCAGTATCATGATAATGCAACTGAAAATCTCCGATCGTCAAAGACTTCTTCCACTCATCCAGAATCATACAAGATATTGAATCTCGAGGATACCGGCTCAATGCATCAGCAACTGCATTAGCCTTGCCCGGATGGTATTCTAGACTAAAATCATAGTCCTCTAAATACTCCATCCATCTGCGCTGCCTCAAGTTAAGATCCTTCTGAGTGAACAAGTACTTTAGACTCTTGTGATCGGAGAAAACCTGGAAGCTAACTCCATATAAATAACTCCGCCATATCTTCAAAGCAAAAACGATGGCGGCGAGCTCTAGGTCATGGGTATGATAGTTCTGCTCATGGGGCTTCAACTGCCGAGAGGCATAAGCCACTACCTTACTTTGCTGCATCAATACACATCCCAAACCAACCTTGGAGGCATTGGTATACACAGCATAGGGAAGGTTCCCATCAGGAACTGTCAGAATAGGAGCACTGGTCAACCTTCGCTTCAATTCTTCAAAGGCATTCTGACAGTTGACATTCCAAACAAACCACACATCCTTGCGAGTGAGTTTGGTAAGCGGCTCGACAATAAAAGAGAAATTCTATACAAAGCACCGATAATATCTTTCTAACTCGAGGAAGCTACGAATCTCTGAGACGTTCTTGGGTAGTTGCCAGTCCACTACCGCCTCAACCTTCACAGGATCAACAAAAATACCATCCCACGAAATGATATGGTCCAAGAACTTCACCTCAGAATCCCATAAATCACATTTGCTGTGCTTTGCATATAACTGATGCTCCCTCAAGGTTTGTAGGACAATGCGGAGATGCTCACGATGTTCACGACGAGTCTTCGAATAAATCAAGACGTCATCAATGAAGACTACCACAAACCGATCCTGATAGGGCCGGAAGATCCTGTTCATTAGATCCGTAAACACCGCTGGGGCGTTAGTAAGCCCGAATGGTAAGACCAAAAAATCAAAATGTCCATATATGGTCTGGAAAACAGTCTTAGGTATATCTTCCTCTCGAATCTTCACCTGATGATACCCTGTCCTCAAATCAATCTTCGAAAATATCGTGAACCACCGAGCTGATCAAAGAGGTAGTCAATACGTGGAAGCGGGTACTTGTTCTTAACAGTAACCCTATTCAGCCTCTGATAATCAACACACAACCTCAACGATCCATCCGCCTTCTTAGAAAATAAGACGGGAGAGCCCTAGGGCGACACACTGTCCCTGATGAATCCTCTACTCTGCAGATCATCTAATTGCTTACGCAGTTCCACTAACTCGGCGGGTGACATCCTATAGGCAGGTATAGAAACTGGAATAGCCCCTAGAACGAGATCGATACAAAACTCAATCTCTCTATCTGAAGGTAAACCTGGTAGCTCATCAGGAAAGACGTCATCATACTCTCTGACAACTGAAACATCACTCTCCTGTACCGCGGTCTCAAAATCTAGGTCCATAGACCAAAGTCCTCTATACTGTTCCAATCCACTCCTGCCCCGCAGACATACCCAAAACAGGGAGTTAACAATCCCCACACAAGGACCTCGGTGGTAGGCAACAACCCTGCCAGACTTCGAGGTAACTGTGACCTGCCTCAAGTGGCAATCAACTATCGCCCGATATTTCATCAGCCAATCACAACCAAAGAATGACATCAAACTGCCTCATAGGCAGAACGATAAGATCGGCTGAAAACTTGCAATCGTCGATCACCACACAAACTGATCTGCAGATATATGCAAACTCCACTCTTATCACCCAGAGGAGTATTCAAAAAGAAAGGAGTTTCCATCTCTTCGACGGATAACCCCAACACCTCAGTAAACTCAGCACAAATAAAAGAATGCAACGCCCCAGTATCAAACAACACCCGAGCAAAAGTATGAAAGATCAGAATCGTACCGTCCACAACCGTAGGCTGGTTTGGCACTTGGTAATACTCTGTCCGATCAACAACATAAGACTGACCAGCTACTCCCTTGCCCTTGTAGTCACGACTACGGCTACCGCCCTTGGAGGCAGATCCCCGAAATCCTCCTGTCCTCTACTGCTGAACAAGAGGGGAACCCATAGCAAAGGGCTGCCCGATGGGTCGGTATGGAGTATCACTGACAGGTCTATCCTATGCTCGGCGCTGGGGAGTCTGAAACCAAGTCTGCTGTGGAGGAGGTCAAGCCTATCCCCGATTTTGAATCGGCGGGGAGAATGACTCGGTAGCTGAGGGAATATGGAAGGAGGGTCGCGGCTGCTGTCACACGATAAAATTCTTGCCCAAATTTTCACCGAGTGATGGCGCCAAGTCCTCGACTAGGCCAACCCCTCCTCTCAATAATGCGGAATATAAAAGAGACAAAGTTTTTACGGGAGAATCCTCCCAACCCTCCTTGATTTCCGAAAACAAGAACTAGGAAATAATTTCTCTCTAAGGCACACCACAATGCTCAAGACACTCAAACTCGAAGTTGATGTCTTTGGCTTGGTTGCTCATGGCCTATTTATACCCAAATGGCCAAGGCCATGTACATGAATCCTCATAAGTGCAAGCACTAACATAAATAAGCACTAACATAAATGAGAGCACTAACATAAATGAGAGCACTAACATAAATGAAGCACTAACATAAATGAAGCACTATCATAAATGACCTTTTGCCTTCTCGCGTGGGCCTGCCCCATCGGCCCAATGCCTTAGTGATCCAGCCCGCGTGCCTTAAGTGCCCACCAACACTTAGAATATTTTAGCATGCCTTGAGGAGTTTGCCAAGCTCCTCCTTCATCGGGCCCTTGGCCCATGTCTTTATGCATCATGAGAAATGGGGCGTAACAATCCACCCCCACTAGATGAAGTTGACGGCCTCGTCGACACCCAAGCTAGGTAGTCTTCGATTTGCTGCTCAAATTGCCATAGATCAACATCTTTCTCCCATGTGGCCTCTTCTTCATTCTCCCATTGCACAAGGAACTCCCGACGTGTGTCCCTTTTGGTCCCTCTTAGGGTTCGATGGTCAAGGATCTTGGCCATCTTTTTAGTGAACTCCATGTGCACCCCGGGTGGTGCTCTAAGCACTTGCCTTCGATCTCCTTCGTGAAAAGGTTTGAGAAAGCTCACATGGATTGTAGGATGTAGTTTGAGCCTTTCGGGTAACTCCAATCGGTAAGCCACCGCTCCAATCTTTTTGAGTACCACAAATGGTCCATCGTACCTCGGAATAAGCCCTTTGTGGAACCGCCGATCCTTGACTTTCTTCCAAAGTTGTGGAGTAAGTTTCAAAAGAACCTTGTCCCCTACTTGGAACTCCACCATCCTTCTCTTCCCATCCACATACTTCTTCATCCGCCGTTGGGCTTTTGCAAGACTATCTCGGGCTTGCTCATACAACTCAACTCGATCCTTGCCATATTGATAAGCGGATGGACAAGCCCCTTGCCCATCACCTCGTTGTGTCATCTCCAATGGCGTTGATGGTTGATAGCCGAGAACGAGTTCCGCCGGACTCATCTCGGTTGATGGAGACTTGTGTAGATTATAGGAGAATTGGGCTGAGTCTAGCAACTCTAACCAATTCCTTTGTGTGGCCATCACGAAGTGCCTCAAGTACTCCTCAAGAATAGCATTGGTGCGCTCCGTTTGACCATCGGTTTAAGAGTGATTTGCCGTTGAGAATTTGAGCTCCGTCCCCAACAATTTGAACAAGGTTGTCCAAAATTTTCCCGTGAATCTAGGATCCCGATCGCTAATGATCTCACGGGGGAGTCCAAAAATCTTCACCACTCCCTTTAGAAAATACCCCATTGCATCATAAGCCGAGCATTCCTTTAGTACTCCCATAAATATTGCATATTTGGAGAACCGATCCACCACGACAAAAATAGCACCCATTCGCCCAATGAGTGGTAATCCCATGATAAAGTCCATAGACACCGATTCCCATGGTCTCTCTGGAATAGGTAGAGGTTGAAGTAATCCCGCTTCCTTCTTCCTCTCGGTCTTGTCTACTTGGCAAACTAGACAAGTCTTGACGTATAACTCTACGTCCTCCCTCATTTTAGGCCAAGTATAGCTTCGGCCCATTAGTGCCATCATGCGCTCCACGCCCGGATGGCCCGCCTATTTGGTGTCGTGAGTCTCCCTCAAGATTCGTTGGCGCAAACCGCCCAAACTAGGTACCATAATCTGATTTCCTCGGCCTCTCAAAAGACCATCCTCAAGCCAATACTTTCGGACTAAGCCCACCACCACATGTTTTGAAGTCCGAATGTAGTCCATATCTTCCTTTGCGGCCGCCTTGATTTCCTCCAAAAAAGTTGATTGTACTTCGGTTAGAGAAGCTACGATCTCCTCACAATTCTTTCGGCTCAAGGCATCGGCCACCCTATTCTCGGTGCCCAGTTTGTGTAGCCATGTAAAGTCGAACTCGGCTAGGAATTCTTGCCACCTTGCTTGCTTAGCCGACAATTTCTTTTGTGTACGAAAATAGGTGTTAGCAACGTTGTCCGTTACTACCACGAATGGAGTCCCCAAAAGATAGTGCCTCCAAGACATAAGACAATGAATTACTGCCACCATTTCCTTCTCATGGGCCGAATATCTCTCTTCCGCCCCCTTGAGTTTTCGTGTAACACCCGAGTTAACGGCCAGGTGATTTTCCTAACTGTATTAACGGTCATGAATATTTAATCTTTACAGTTTAGGACTTATACCAAGAATAATTAATTTCATGTGGATTTAAACTAGGTTGGGTTGCAAAGTTGTAATAATGGAGGGTGATGACCAGTATATAAAGAAAAAGGAAATGTTTTAAACCTCACTCGAACAACTGTAGCCGACACCTTCCTTTTCAGCGATTTCTTCTCTCCCAAGCTCTTGCTCTCTGTTTTCGGCATACTCTCTTCGACGATCGGTTCTCTGTCTACTCTGTGCCCGAGGTATGCATTAGTCAATGTAGCTATCTGTTAGCTTGTTAACCTTGTTTTCTACTCGGCATTGGAGTTTTGGATTTTCCAATGGCCGACTAATAATAAGAACATTTGGAATCTGAGAGTGGGAATGCTTTTATCAAATTGATTCTGGACATTTACAACAACCACCTCTGAGTTATCGATAATCGAATCAGTCTGTTTTGGTTTTGGATTTCAAACTGCACAGAGTATTAGACTAAGGATTCGGGAATAACTTTAGCTATTAAATCTTAGGATAACTTGAGATTAGAACTATTAGGATTTTGTTTTAACTACTGCAATGTAAATGTTTTAGGTGAAGAAGTTTGAAGAGAAAGGAGCTCAAGTGCTAAGGAGACCAGGTAAGTGAATGTATTAAGATTTCCGGCTAATAGAGCCCTACATCGTGGGAGTACCAGGTTGTTTTAGATGTCTGATGTTTACCTTATGATGATGAGCTTGTCTGCACTTAAAGGATTGATGAATGATGTGAGTTATGCTATTTGATGACCTGCTAGTGAATGTGAAGCTGTCTGCTCCGATAAGATCCTTGTCATAGTCTGATGGGTTAAAAGTTCTCATGTTCATGTATCATGAATGTTTCTCAAGCATAAGAAAATGTTTTAATGCATGTTTTCCATGAACAAGATATGTATGTATATATGTATATATATATATATATATATAAGATTTATGCAACGTGGATTAAGTGAGGGTTGGGGGCGGTTCGGCTTATGTCACAGTCTAAAGAAAGACATATGAATAAGACCCGCAGTATGGAACAAGATCAAACTCACTGTCGAACCCCCTTTACCGGCACAAATTCTCTCTTGATCCACACAACCTAAGCAAAGAATATGATCAAAGACTAAGAATGATGAAATATAATCAATGATAATGACTATGAATGATGAATATGATCAATGACTATGAATGATGAATATGATCAATGACTATGAATGATGAATATGATCAATGACTATGAATGATGAATATGATCAATGACTATGAATGATGAATATGATCAATGACTATGAATGATGAATATGATCAATGACTATGAATGATGAATATGATCAATGACTATGAATGATGAATATGATCAATGACTATGAATGATGAATATGATCAATGACTATGAATGATGAATATGATCAATGACTATGAATGATGAATATAATCAATGACTATGAATGATGAATATGATCAATGACTATGAATGATGAATATGATCAATGACTATGAATGATGAATATGATCAATGACTATGAATGATGAATATGATCAATGACTATGAATGATGAATATGATCAATGACTATGAATGATGAATATGATCAATGACTATGAATGATGAATATGATCAATGACTATGAATGATGAATATGATCAATGACTATGAATGATGAATATGATCAATGACTATGAATGATGAATATGATCAATGACTATGAATGATGAATATGATCAATGACTATGAATGATGAATATGATCAATGACTATGAATGATGAATATGATCAATGACTATGAATGATGAATATGATCAATGACTATGAATGATGAATATGATCAATGACTATGAATGATGAATATGATCAATGACTATGAATGATGAATATGATCAATGACTATGAATGATGAATATGATCAATGACTATGAATGATGAATATGATCAATGACTATGAATGATGAATATGATCAATGACTATGAATGATGAATATGATCAATGACTATGAATGATGAATATGATCAATGACTATGAATGATGAATATGATCAATGACTATGAATGATGAATATGATCAATGACTATGAATGATGAATATGATCAATGACTATGAATGATGAATATGATCAATGACTATGAATGATGAATATGATCAATGACTATGAATGATGAATATGATCAATGACTATGAATGATGAATATGATCAATGACTATGAATGATGAATATGATCAATGACTATGAATGATGAATATGATCAATGACTATGAATGATGAATATGATCAATGACTATGAATGATGAATATGATCAATGACTATGGGATTTGAAAGGTTGTCTTAGAGAGTCTGAATAACGATTTTAGGATTATCAAATGGTTTGTTTTGCTTAAGTCTTCCCGCTATGCGTATCTTGAATGAGTTTACGATCCCTACTCATTGAGGGTTTATGGTTACTAAATTATGGCTTCCGGGTGAGTTGTGGTAATTTTTTATTGATGGTAGTTGTAATAATTATAGTGTTTTCTGCCGTGAGACAGAAGCTGGGTAAGGCAATCATCCGGCTGACGTCATCGGCAGATGTAGAGTATTTAGGTTATCGGATGATGAAAGCGCTATTTTGTCGTCTAGCGATCGACAGATGTAGAGTGTTTAAGCCATCGGATGATGAAAGCGTTATTTTGTCGTCTAGCGATCGGAAGATGTGGAGTGTTTAAGCCATCGGATGATGAAAGCGCTATTTTGTCGTCTAGCGATCGGCAGATGTAGAGTGTTTAAGCCATCGGATGATGAAAGTGTTATTTTGTCGTCTAGCGATCGGCAGATGTAGAGTGTTTAAGCCATCGGATGATGAAAGCGTTATTTTGTCGTCTAGCGATCGGCAGATGTAAAGTGTTTAAGCCATCGGATGATGAAAGTGTTATTTCATTACCCAGCGATCGGCAGATGCAGTGTAATAAGTCGCCGGATGATGTAAATGATAAGTTGTCGTCTAGTGACCGGATGATGTGAGTATTTTCTTATTGTTTAATGTTCAGGTAATGTCTTAAATCGGTCACGTGAAATACACATGACCACCGGTCGATGTAAATTTATAACCTTGTTGGTAGACCCAGTGTAAGAAATGTTCAAAAAAAAATTATATATTACCGAAATTGAGTTGGGTGTGAGTAATAAGAATTAAATGACTAAGAAAGATATGGATTATGTGACGATCCCTCCCGGGTCGTTACAATTATGGTATCAGAGCAAAACTGGGTTCTAAAACCGATTCTGCAGACTGCCTTCCAGCACTGACTGTCACATGAGCACACTCCAGCAACTGTAAGTATTTACGATTTCAGTATATGTCATTAAGTTAAAATATATCTGTAATGATTTGTCTAGGAATCCCAAAATGGTTAGAGGTCAGCAGAGAGAGACCAATGAGGATAGCAATGCTATTGCTCAGTTGACAGAGTTGGTCATGTGCCAATCTCACCAGATCGAACGACTGATGACTGCTAGAGAGAACAAGGCAACTCCAGTACTAATGCAACTCATGACCATGGGGGTGAGCGTTTCCACCGGCTTCGACCCCCGGTGTTTAATGGACATGTTTCAGATCCTATTTATGCTGAGGAGTGGGTTCGAAAGATAGAAGACATGTTTCAGTATGCAAAGGTTGATGAGGGAGATAAGGTCACCTATGCTGTCTTTCATTTGGAGTTAAGTGTAAGGCATTGGTGGGACTCGATCCAGAACACCGCTAATGCCGAAGCTATGACCTGGGAGATGTTCAAGACTGCTTTCTTTGACAAGTACTTCAATAGGACTGTTCGGGCCAACAAGAAGGAGTTCATGAATCTGTGACAAACTGGCTCTGTGACGGATTACATATGCAAATTTGATGCCTTATCACGGTTTGCTCCCCGTATGATTGAGGATGATGAGGACAAGATTTACCAATTTGTTCAAGGACTGAAGCCGAGTTTGTATATGAAAGTAAAGACTGCTGGGATACACAATGTACCTTATGGTGAAGTGACGGCTAAGGCCTTGGAGCTGGAAGAGGCGGAAATGACAGCATACGCACAGCGTGAGCAGCCAAGAAAACTCACGAAGGACACTCAGCCGCCACCACGTCAGAACAAAGGTTGGCAGCCGCAACAGAACAAGAGACCACAGCAACAACAACGAGGAATAAAGAGACCCCTCAACCAGAATGATGACCAAGGAAAAGGAAAGAGGCCTCTGGCGCCCTTATACCCCACCTGTCAAAGGAACCACCCTGGCGAATGCAAGTTGCGTTCTGGCCGCTGTTTCAGATGTGATAAAGTTGGACATATAGTCAGAGACTGCCCCATGCCGCCAGATCCGAACCGTGCGAGGGTAGCACCTAGAGTCTACGCAATGATGGAGGATGAGGAAGCCGTGCAGCATACAGTCATAACAGGTACCATTATGATCTGCGGTTTTGCTGTTTACACACTTATAGATACGGGAGCCACACACTCGTTTATATCAACTTTGTTTGTATGCCAACACAACTTAGAACTTTTACCAGCCGAGAGGCCATATGATGTTATGTTACCATCAGGGAATTTCCTACATTCTGAACAGATTGTTAAAGGTGATGTTGTGTCCTTAGGAAGTAAGAAACTATATGTAGAACTGATTGTAATTGACATGAAAGGGTATGAGGTGATATTAGGAATGGATAGGTTATTTTGGCATTATGCCACAATAAGTTGTAGATCTGGGATGGTCGATTTTCGACCCCCAAATGGTGATCATTATTCCTTCCAAGCTATTCCTAAGATAAGCAAAATACCGATTATATCCTCACTAGAAATTTACCGGTTACTGAAAAATGGATGTGAGAGTTACCTAGCTAGTGTAATGGATGTTCGGATGAAGGATAGAATGGAATTACAGGATATTCCCATAGTCCGAGAGTTCCCTGAGGCATTTTTGGATGATTTGCCTGGTTTATCACCTGATAGAGAAATAGAGTTTGTAATAGATACGTACCCTGAGGCCTTACCGGTATCTAAGAATCCTTACCGGATGGCACCTGTTGAGTTAAAGGAGTTAAAAGTCCAACTACAGGAATTAGTAGACAAAGGATTTATACGCCCTAGCAGTTCCCCTTGGGGTGCACCTGTCCTATTTGTCAAGAAGAAAGATGGTTCCCTTAGAATGTGCATAGACTATAGGGAGCTAAATAAGTTGACAATCAAGAATAAGTACCCCTTACCTCGGATTGATGATTTGTTTGACCAATTGCAAGGAGCAAAGGTGTTTTCAAAAATAGATTTACGTTCGGGTTATTACCAACTGAAAGTTAAGGAAGGAGATATACCAAAGACGACCTTCAGAACCCGTTATGGACACTACGAATTCTTGGTCATGTCATTTGGACTGACCAATGCACCTGTAGCCTTTATGGACTTAATGAATCGTGTGTTTCGTGAGTATTTGGACAAATTTGTAATTGTGTTCATAGATGATATCCTGATATACTCACGGACTGAAGCTGACCATGCAGAGCATTTAAGAGTAGTTTTGACGACATTAAAGGAGCACCAGCTCTATGCCAAATTTTCCAAGTGTGAATTTGGGTTGGACAAGGTTAATTTTCTTGGTCATGTAGTTTCTGCTAATGGCATATCAGTGGACCCGACCAAAATTCAGGCAGTAAAGGATTGGCCACAACCAAAGAACGCCAGTGAAGTCCGCAGTTTCCTTGGATTGGCAGGCTATTACAGAAAGTTCATCAGAGGATTTGCTATGCTAGCCTAAGCCCTGACGAATTTGACAAGAAGGACAAAATAAGTATTCTTTGGACCAAAGCTTTGTAGGATAGCTTCCGGACATTGAAGGTGAAGTTACAACACCCCAAATTTGACCCTCCAACCGAAGAAGGAAAGTTTAGCGCCATCGATGATGAAATGTGATGTTTGGTTGTCGGCGAGCGATCGGCAGATGTAGAGTGTTTAAGCCAATCGGATGATGAATTGCTATTTTGTCGTCGAGCATCCGCAGATTTAGAGTGTTTAAGTAAGCCATCGGCTGATGAAAGTGTTATTTTGTTGCTCGCGATCAGGCAGATGTAGCAGTTTTTAAGCCATCGGAGATTAGAGTGTTTTTTTTGTCGTCTAGTGATCGGCAGATGGAGTGTAATAATCACCGATGATAGAATGTTATGTTGTCGTTTAGTGACCGGTCATTTTTTTAATTATTCACGGTGAAAATGCACATGTCCCCACCGGATGATGTGCCCTCTTATGTTAGCGGATGATGTAAAGCTTCTCACCGGAGGGTGATAAAACACTTTTGTCGTCTAGTGACGTAGATGAGGTTCAATTCTTCTATCGGTAGAGGCAGTTTATAACTACAGTTTTCCCCTTCACTAGCCGTACACAGTTACTCCTTCCGGCAGATTGTCATGTTTTTCCTTTGCCGGTTTGAGGCTTAGCGAATGCATATGACATCTGGTGAAATGTATGTTAAAAACAAAAAGCATACACCTGCTAATAATGAATCATGTTAGCATACGGGTCTAAATGATTAAAGAAGATCGGATATGTGAAGAGCCTCCTGGATCGTTACAATTATGGTATCAGAGCAAAACTGGGTTCTAAAACCGATTCTGCAGACTGTCTTCCAGCACTGACTGTCACATGAGCACACTCCAGCAACTGTAAGTATTTACGATTTCAGTATATGTCATTAAGTTAAAATATATCTGTAATGATTTGTCTAGGAATCCCAAAATGGTTAGAGGTCAGCAGAGAGAGACCAATGAGGATAGCAATGCTATTGCTCAGTTGACAGAGTTGGTCATGTGCCAATCTCACCAGATCGAACGACTGATGACTGCTAGAGAGGAACAAGGCAACTCCAGTACTAATGCAACTCATGACCATGGGGGTGAGCGTTTCCACCGGCTTCGACCCCCGGTGTTTAATGGACATGTTTCAGATCCTATTTATGCTGAGGAGTGGGTTCGAAAGATAGAAGACATGTTTCAGTATGCAAAAGTTGATGAGGGAGATAAGGTCACCTATGCTGTCTTTCATTTGGAGTTAAGTGCAAGGCATTGGTGGGACTCGATCCAGAACACCGCTAATGCCGAAGCTATGATCTGGGAGATGTTCAAGACTGCTTTCTTTGACAAGTACTTCAATAGGACTGTTCGGGCCAACAAGAAGGAGTTCATGAATCTGTGACAAACTGGCTCTGTGACGGATTACATATGCAAATTTGATGCCTTATCACGGTTTGCTCCCCGTATGATTGAGGATGACGAGGACAAGATTTACCAATTTGTTCAAGGACTGAAGCCGAGTTTGTATATGAAAGTAAAGACTGCTGGGATACACAATGTACCTTATGGTGAAGTGACGGCTAAGGCCTTGGAGCTGGAAGAGGCGGAAATGACAGCATACGCACAGCGTGAGCAGCCAAGAAAACTCACGAAGGACACTCAGCCGCCACCACGTCAGAACAAAGGTTGGCAGCCGCAACAGAACAAGAGACCACAGCAACAACAACAAGGAATAAAGAGACCCCTCAACCCGAATGATGACCAAGGAAAAGGAAAGAGGCCTCTGGTGCCCTTATACCCCACCTGTCAAAGGAACCACCCTGGCAAATGCAAGTTGTGTTCTGGCCGCTGTTTCAGATGTGATAAAGTTGGACATATAGTCAGAGACTGCCCCATGCCGCCAGATCCGAACCGTGCGAGGGTAGCACCTAGAGTCTACGCAATGATGGAGGATGAGGAAGCCGTGCAGCATACAGTCATAACAGGTACCATTATGATCTGCGGTTTTGCTGCTTACACACTTATAGATACGGGAGCCACACACTCGTTTATATCAACTTTGTTTGTATGCCAACACAACTTAGAACTTTTACCAGCCGAGAGGCCATATGATGTTATGTTACCATCAGGGAATTTCCTACATTCTGAACAGATTGTTAAAGGTGATGTTGTGTCCTTAGGAAGTAAGAAACTATATGTAGAACTGATTGTAATTGACATGAAAGGGTATGAGGTGATATTAGGAATGGATAGGTTATTTTGGCATTATGCCACAATAAGTTGTAGATCTGGGATGGTCGATTTTCGACCCCAAATGGTGATCATTATTCCTTCCAAGCTATCCTAAGATAAGCAAAATACTGATTATATCCTCACTAGAAATTTACCGGTTACTGAAAAATGGATGTGAGAGTTACCTAGCTAGTGTAATGGATGTTCGGATGAAGGATAGAATGGAATTACAGGATATTCCCATAGCCCGAGAGTTCCCTGAGGCATTTTTGGATGATTTGCCTGGTTTATCACCTGATAGAGAAATAGAGTTTGTAATAGATACGTACCCTGAGGCCTTACCGGTATCTAAGAATCCTTACCGGATGGCACCTGTTGAGTTAAAGGAGTTAAAAGTCCAACTACAGGAATTAGTAGACAAAGGATTTATACGCCCTAGCAGTTCCCCTTGGGGTGCACCTGTCCTATTTGTCAAGAAGAAAGATGGTTCCCTTAGAATGTGCATAGACTATAGGGAGCTAAATAAGTTGACAATCAAGAATAAGTACCCCTTACCTCGGATTGATGATTTGTTTGACCAATTGCAAGGAGCAAAGGTGTTTTCAAAAATAGATTTACGTTCGGGTTATTACCAACTGAAAGTTAAGGAAGGAGATATACCAAAGACGACCTTCAGAACCCGTTATGGACACTACGAATTCTTGGTCATGTCATTTGGACTGACCAATGCACCTGTAGCCTTTATGGACTTAATGAATCGTGTGTTTCGTGAGTATTTGGACAAATTTGTAATTGTGTTCATAGATGATATCCTGATATACTCACGGACTGAAGCTGACCATGCAGAGCATTTAAGAGTAGTTTTGACGACATTAAAGGAGCACCAGCTCTATGCCAAATTTTCCAAGTGTGAATATTTGTTGGACAAGGTTAATTTTCTTGGTCATGTAGTTTCTGCTAATGGCATATCAGTGGACCCGACCAAAATTCAGGCAGTAAAGGATTGGCCACAACCAAAGAACGCCAGTGAAGTCCGCAGTTTCCTTGGATTGGCAGGCTATTACAGAAAGTTCATCAGAGGATTTTCTATGATAGCTAAGCCCCTGACGAATTTGACAAAGAAGGACAATAAGTATTCTTGGACCAAAGCTTGTGAGGATAGCTTCCAGACATTGAAGGTGAAGTTAACAACAGCCCCAGTATTGACCCTTCCAACTGAAGAAGGAAAGTTTAGCATATTTTGTGATGCATCAAAAGTTGGTTTGGGCTGTGTTTTGATGCAATAAGGCAAAGTTGTAGCGTATGACTCTAGGCAGTTAAATAGTTACGAACAGAACTACCCCACCCATGATTTAGAATTAGCCGCTGTTGTTTTTGCTTTGAAGATATGGAGACACTACTTATATGGACAGCAGTGTGAGGTATTTTCTGACCATAAAAGTCTGAAGTACCTCTTTACACAAAAGGAATTGAACATGAGGCAAAGGCGTTGGTTGGAATTTGTTAAGGATTACGACTTTGAGATCAAGTATCACCCGGGCAAGGCTAACTCTGTAGCTGACGCATTGAGCAAGATGTCAACAACAATGCAACCCGTTGTATCAACTATGTCTATACCTTTGAGGACAGAGATTTAGAAATTAGAGTTGGAGATAGTTCCAGAGTTGTCAGCTTTGCTTGCAAATTTGACCATTCAACCGACGGTTCTGGAAAAGATCAACGAAACACAACAGAAGGACTCAGAGGAGAATAACAGTATGATGAACAAGGTGAAGGACACCACCTCCGAGTTTAGTCTTTCCAAGGATGGGATTCTGAGGTTTAGAAATAGATGGTATGTCCCTAATGATGAAGGATTACGTAAATTGATCTTGGCTGAGGCGCATTCGTCTCCCTTTTTTGTACATCCTGGCAGCACCAAGATGTATCGAGACCTGAAGTCACTCTATTGGTGGCCAAACTTAAAGAGAGATGTTGCTAAGTATGTAGAGTCATGTTTGGTTTGCCAACATGTTAAAGCCGAGCACCAACGTCCAGGAGGTACACTTCAGCCTTTACCTATTCCCGAGTGGAAGTGGGAACACATAGCTATGGATTTCATTGTAAGATTACCTAAGACAACTAAGGGACATGATAGTATTTAGGTTGTGATTGATAGATTGACAAAGTCAGCCCATTTCTTACCAATAAGGACAACCTACTCGATGGACCAGCTTGCTGATCTTTATGTACGGGAAGTTATTAGGTTGCATGGAATCCCTACATCTATTGTCTCTAATCGTGACCCCAGGTTCACCTCACGATTTTGGAAAGGTCTACAAAGCACACTTGACACAAGGTTATCATACAACATTGCCTTTCACCCGCAGACAGATGGTCAGTCGGAGAGGACTATCCAAATACTGGAGGATATGTTGAGGGCTTGTGTGCTAGAGTTCCAGACATCTTGGAGCAGATACCTACCCTTGGTTGAGTTCTCTTACAATAACAGTTACCAGTCCACCATAGGTATGGCACCTTATGAGGCGTTGTATGGTAGGAAATGTAGATCACCTCTGTATTGGGATGAAGTTGGTGAAACAAAACTCATAGGTCCCGAGATGTTACAGCAGATGTCAGACAAGATTGCCACTATTAAGAGGAGGATGATTACTGCACAAATCCGACAGAAAAGTTATGCAGACCAAAGGAGGAGAGATCTTGAATTTGTTGTTGGTGATGAAGTTTTCCTGAAGGTTTCACCATTTAAAGGAGTACTAAGATTTAGCAGGAGGGGAAAGCTTAATCCACGATTTATTGGACCATTCCCTATTATGGCTAGAATCGGTAGTACAGCTTACAGACTGCAGTTGCCTCCATTATTGGATAAAGTTCATAATGTTTTCCAGTGTCAATGTTAAGAAAATGTATACGGGACCCTACACAAAATGTTAAACCAGTGGATTTTGAGATTGAGCCGACGCTAACATACGAAGAGAAGCCAGTGCAGATTGGAATCCGCAGTTAAGACTCTGAGGAACAAAGAGATTCCGTTGGTCAAAGTCTTATGGAAGAATCATGGCATTGAAGAAGCCACTTAGGAGCGACGACAGGACATGTTGGACAAGTATCCAGAGTTATTTGTTTGATCAATTTTCGGGGACGAAAATTTTGTTTAAGGAGGGGTGGATGTAACACCCGAGTTAACGGCCAGGTGATTTTCCTAACTGTATTAACGGTCATGAATATTTAATCTTTACAGTTTAGGACTTATATCAAGAATAATTAATTTCATGTGGATTTAAACTAGGTTGGGTGGCAAAGTTGTAATAATGGAGGGTGATGACCAGTATATAAAGAAAAAGGAAATGTTTTAAACCTCACTCGAACCACTGTAGCCGACACCTTCCTTTTCGGCGATTTCTTCTCTCCCAAGCTCTTACTCTCTGCTTTCGGTATACTCTCTTCGACGATCGGTTCTCTGTCTACTCTGTGCCCGAGGTATGCATTAGTCAATGTAGCTATCTGTTAGCTTGTTAATCCTGTTTTCTACTAGGCATTGGAGTTTTGGATTTTCCAATGGCCGACTAATAATAAGAACATTTGGAATCTGAGAGTGGGAATGCTTTTATCAAATTGATTCTGGACATTTAGAACAACCACCTCTGAGTTATCGATAATCGAATCAGTCTGTTTTGGTTTTAGATTTCAAACTGCACAGAGTATTAGACAAAGGATTCGGGAATAACTTTAGCTATTAAATCTTAGGATGACTTGAGATTAGAACTATTAGGATTTTGTTTTAACTACTGCAATGTAAATGTTTTAGGTGAAGAAGTTTGAAGAGAAAGGAGCTCAAGTGCTAAGGAGACCAGGTAAGTGAATGTATTAAGATTTCCGGCTAATAGAGCCCTACATCGTGGGAGTACCAGGTTGTTTTAGATGTCTGATATTTACCTTATGATGATGAGCTTGTCTGCACTTGAAGGATTGATGAATGATGTGAGTTATGCTATTTGATGACCTGCTAGTGAATGTGAAGCTGTCTGCTCTGATAAGATCATTGTCATAGTCTGATGGGTTAAAAGTTCTCATGTTCATGCATCATGAATGTTTCTCAAGTATAAGAAAATGTTTTAATGCATGTTTTCCATGAACAAGATATGTATGTATATATGTATATATATATATATATATATATATATATATATAAGATTTATGCAACGTGGATTAAGTGAGTGTTCGGGGCGGTTCGGCGTATGTCACAGTCCAAAGAAAGACATATGAATACGACCCGCAGTAGGGAACAAGATCAAACTCACTATCGAACCCCCTTTACCGGCACAAATTCTCTCTTGATCCACACAACCTAAGCAAAGAATATGATCAAAGACTAAGAATGATGAATATAATCAATGACTATGAATGATGAATATGATCAATGACTATGAATGATGAATATGATCAATGACTATGAATGATGAATATGACCAATGACTATGAATGTTGAATATGATCTATGACTATGAATGATGATTCAAGCAAAGATATGAACAAGAAAAGAAGACTTATGAGCATGTGATTTTCCCAAACTATACATTCATGCATCTATGTTAGTGTTGCATTCCTTACTAAGCATTAGGCTTATAGTTAAATCTTATGATGTAGGTGAAGAGTTAGAAGGTGAGGATTTCCAGTCCGGAGATGATGTTTAAAGCTGGTTGCCGGAGGATGCTCAGTGTGACAGTGCAAGGCTGGATATGCAATCAAGTTCCCTGGTTATGCTCATAGTAAGTTAGAAAAGTTTATGATGAACAGATGACTAAGTTTAACAGTATTTCTTATAACAATGAGTTTGGGATTTGACAGGTTGTGGTTAGAGTCTGAATACGATTTTAAAGATTATCGAATGGTTTGTTTTGCTTAAGTCTTCCGCTATGCGTATCTTGAATGAGTTTACGATCCCTACTCATTGAGGTTTATGGTTACTAAATTATGATTCGGGTGAGTTGTGGTAATTTTTTATTGGATGGAGTTGTTAATAATTATAGTGTTTTCTGCCGTGAGACGAAAGCTGGGTAAGGCAATCATTCGGCTGACGTCATCGGCAGATGTAGAGTATTTAGGTTATCGGATGATGAAAGCGCTATTTTGTCGTCTAGCGATTGGCAGATGTAGAGTGTTTAAGCCATCGGATGATGAAAGCGTTATTTTGTCGTCTAGCGATCGGCAGATGTAGAGTGTTTAAGCCATCGGATGATGAAAGCGCTATTTTGTCGTCTAGCGATCGGCAGATGTAGAGTGTTTAAGCCATCGGATGATGAAAGTGTTATTTTGTCGTCTAGCGATCGGCAGATGTAGAGTGTTTAAGCCATCGGATGATGAAAGCGTTATTTTGTCGTCTAGCGATCGGCAGATGTAGAGTGTTTAAGCTATCGGATGATGAAAGTGTTATTTTATTACCCAGCGATCGGCAGATGCAGTGTAATAAGTCGTCGGATGATGTAAATGATAAGTTGTCGTCTAGTGACCGGATGATGTGAGTATTTTCTTATTGTTTAATATTCAGGTAATGTTTTAAATTGGTCACGTGAAATACACATGACCACCGGTCGATGTAAATTTATAACCTTGTTGGTAGACCCAGTGTAAGAAATGTTCAAAAAAAAATATATATATTACCGAAATTGAGTTGGGTGTGAGTAATAAGAATTAAATGACTAAGAAAGATATGGATTATGTGACGATCCCTCCCGGGTCGTTACATTTCGACTCTCATAATCCACGAGATGTCCATCTTGAGTGAGAACCCCACCAATAGCTCGATCCGATGCATCCGCGTGCACCTCAAATGGCACCGCAAAGTTAGGCAATCTCAACACCGGTTCTGAAGCCATGGCTTCCTTCAATTGATCAAACGCATCTTGACATGAGTCCGTCCATATCCAAGAGCGCTCCTTCCTTAGTAAATCCGTCAATGGACTTACTATCCTTTAATAGTCCATAATGAACCTCCGATAGTAATTAGCTAGGCCAAGGAATGACCTAAGTTCGGCTACTTTTGTGGGCGCCATCCATCCGTTGATAGCTTCCACCTTCTTTCCATCCATGCGAATCAAGCTCCGCTTGATGAAATGGCCTAGGAAGTTTATCTCCTCCGCGCCAAACTCGCATTTCTCCCTTTTAACATAGAGAGAGTGCCTCCGCAACCTTCGAATACCTCCTTCAAGTGAATGATATACTCCTCAAGCGATTCACTATAGACAACTATGTCATCCAAGTAGACGACAACATAGCGATCTAGTAAATCATATAGCACTTCGGTCATAAGATTGCAAAATGTGGCCGGTGCATTGGTTAGACCAAACGGCATGACCAAGAACTCATACGAACCATAGCGTGAAACCATAGCCGTCTTTGCCTCATCTCCTTTTGCAATACATACTTGCCAATACCCCGACCGAAGATCTAGTTTGGTGAAGTATGACGCCTTGTTTAGCGCCCGATAGTCGACACACATACGCAATGTTCCATCCTTCTTGCGTTGAAATAATACCGGCGCCCCATAAGGTGCCTTGGACGGTTGAATGTAGCCCGCCTCCAACAACTCGTCCAATTGTTTCCCCAATTCCGCTAGTTCCGGTGGTGCCATACGGTATGGTGCTTGTGCGGGTGGAACCGCTCCCGGTTCAAGTTCAATTTTATGATCCACCCATCGCCTTGGTGGTAGCGTCTTTTGTAATTCCGGTGGCATCACGTCATGGTACTCCTCGAGCACTTAAGAACATCCCTCGGCACCTCCCCCATACAATCGCTTTTGACTTCTCTCAACGTTGCCAAGAAAGTGGTCTCACATCTCCTAAGGCCCGCTTTCAATTGAAGAGAAGATAGCATGTTGCACTTACCACGTGTTTCGCTCTTGACAACACATGGTGCGGATTCGTCTTGGATCATCATAACACCAAGATGCGGCAAGATCATCGCCTTCGCTTGCCGGAAGAACTCGAGTCCTAGAATGAGTTCGAAATCATCAAGTGGGACCACCATGAGTGGGCATTCACCTTGCCACTCCCCCACATGTATCAAAGGTTGTGTCGTTCCCTTAACTGGCTGTGCACCCGAATTGACAGCCTTAATCATACTTTCACTCTTGGTCATCTCCAAACCAAGTTCTCTCGCCTTCATGCTTGAGATAAGTTGTTGGTAGCTCCCGTATCCAACATGGCATGCACCCTTCTCCCAAGGATGGTGACTTCGACATACATAAGGCCCTTTTGTGGAGACCCCGCCTTCACATTCGTAAGGGCATTCACAAGTTGTATAGGATTCACACGAGGCTTCTCCTCCTCGTCAGACCCCTCCTCCTTGATGCGCATCGTGGATAGTGACTCTTTGTTAGGACACTCTCGGGCAAAGTGAGAACCGCCACAAATAAAGCAACCCGACCCCTTCTTCTTTTGGGAGTGATCAAATCCCTTGGATTTAGAGGTACCTTGTGTGTCTTTTCTTTGTCTTTCCCGCCGCCATTTGCCTTGCCTCCACGTTTATCCTCCTTGCTTTTCTTCTTTTCAACCGAGGGTGTAGATTTGCAGTCCACAAGCGCCTCGGCAATAGAAATAGCCGTTTGCACATCTTTTACTCCATGGCGTCTTAATTCCGCTTGGGCCCATGGTTGAAGGCCCGCCATAAAGTTGAACAACTTGTCATCTTCATGCATGGAAACAATGTCGAGTAGTAGTGAACTATAGTCACGAACATAGTCACGTACCGTGCCGGTTTGTCTAAGTCTCCTCAATGATTCATTCGCTATCCATTCCGAATTTTGAGGAAGAAACTGATCTCTAAGTTCACTTTCTAGCGCTCCAAAAGTGTCAATAATCGGCTCCCTACTTTGGTTTTGCCTCCACCAAAGTTTCGCATCTCCACCCAAGTACATGCTTGCAATCATTACTTGGCTCTCTTCTTCGATGCTTGCGGCCATGAAGTATTGCTTCATGTCCCAAAGGAAATTCTCTAACTCCTTCGCGTTGCGGTTGCCACTATAAGTCTTAGGTTCGGGAACCTTATAATGGGTAGCCAAAGCACCTCGAATTTGGCTAGTGCTTCCAACCGACTTGGCAAGCTATTTATCCACTTTGAGCATTGCCTCCAAAGCTTGTTGTTGAACAGCCACGATATCCATTCCAATTGAGGCTTGAAACTCCACGAGTCCCTTCTTTACTAAACGAAGATCAACGATCAATGGTGTGTCCTCCGACGTAGCCATCGATACTCCCACCAAGCTTTCCAACCTTATGAGTCTAGATAAGATCGCCTCCATGGATCTTACTTCAAGAGTCTTGATGTAGTTGTTCGGAAGTTCGCAACGACCGAGCTCTGATACCAAGTTGTCACACGGTAAAATTCTTGCCCAAATTTTCACCGAGTGATGGCGCCAAGTCCTCGACTAGGCCAGCCCCTCCTCTCAATAATGCGGAATATAAAAGAGACAAAGTATTTACGGGAGAATCCTCCCAACCCTCCTTGATTTCCGAAAACAAGAACTAGGAAACAATTTCTCTCCAAGGCACACCACAATGCTCAAGACACTCAAACTCGAAGTTGATGTCTTTGGCTTGGTTGCTCATGGCCTATTTATACCCAAATGGCCAAGGCCATGTACATGAATCCTCATAAGTGCAAGCACTAACATAAATAAGCACTAACATAAATGAGAGCACTAACATGAATGAGAGCACTAACATGAATGAGAGCACTAACATAAATGAAGCACTAACATAAATGAGAGCACTAACATAAATGAAACACTATCATAAATGACCTTTTGCCTTCTCGCGTGGGCCTGCCCCATCGGCCCAACGCCAAATGTGGGCTGCGCCACTCTAAGTGATCAAGCCCGCGTGCCTCAAGTGCCCACCAACACTTAGAATATTTTAGCACGCCTTGAAGAGTTTGCCAAGCTCCTCCTTCATCGGGCCCTTGGCCCGTGTCTTTATGCATCATAAGAAATGGGGTGTAACAGCTGCTGCCCCTACGGTTGGCTCAGCGGACAATGCCTCCTAAGCTGACCCGGCTGGCCACAAGTATGGGAGGTGTAAGGGAAATACCTGCTACTCCCAGACGATCTGCCACTAGATCCGGAAGAGCGACTAGCACTGAGACCTTGATCTGACACCTGTCGCTGGCCCTTCCTGGTCATCTTTCCCCTTGAAGATCGACTGTCTAACCCGCGCTGAGAGGTGCCATCACCAGAGAGGCATAACCTCTCTATCCTCAGGGCAGCCTCATACGCCCCAATCAAGCTGTCATACTGATTAACAGCCACAGTCCTCTTTATGCCGAAATTCAAGCCCTGGACAAATTTGATGACTTGGGCCTCCACACTGACCCCTCCAGAATATGGTAACAAGTGAACGAAACGATTATATTAATCGGCTCTGGTCATCATACCCCGATACTCTCTACCACTGAACTGACTCCGAAACAGAGAAGTAAACTCACCACATCCCATAGTCTCGACATTATACTGACTGCGGAGGGCTGTCCACCAACGCCTAGCTGCCTCCCTTAGAAAATAGGCAGCTATAGAAACTCTCGACTTAACCGGCATCTGGAGAGTCTCGAAGTTGAGCTCCATAACCTCGAGCCAGTTCTCTGCCTCCGCCGTATAAGTGCCTCCCACAAAGGTTAGAGGGTTGAGTTGTTTTAACTCTCGAAAATGTAACCATCTGGAGGTCGTCGAAGTAGGGGTGGGATCAGGGGTGGAAACTGGAGCCAGAGGTGGAGCCTGGGCACCGCTCACCAAGTTCCATAAAGGCTCCAATAGAGAGGAAACAGTGCTAGGGTTCTGATCGGGACTCTAAGGAACTCTCTTCCTTTGTGGCATCGTGACAATTCTGAAAAACATGAGATTGTACCACATTAGCATTTTTCATTAATCATTCAATGCATGCATTCTACTAACTGCTCATACTTGATCTCAAAATTTGTCCCTAAGAGGATCATGGAACCTTGACGCTCTGATACCAATAAATTTCTGTCACGACCCGAGAGAGGGCCTAACAGAAACGCAAGGTTAAACGATCAACCCCGGAGAGGTCCACTATTTAACCTAAGGCTGAGTGCAGAAGTTTTTAACACTAATCCAAGAACCTCATCAAAGTAACAAATATGAGAGTACAAACAATAGTAGAAATACAAGATAAATGAATATAATTATATGCCAAAGTATAGTACAATCTCGAATGTCTTACCTATGTCAAAACTAAAGGAAATAAAAGGTGAGACTCAAGGAAAATCCAACACGATATAGCTCACTTCCTAGCCTTCCTTCCTTTACCTGTAGAGGGGGACTCGTTGGGGTGAGTGACAAACTCAATATGGGATGTTATATCTACCACTCAAAAGATGCATGCCCGTCTAAAAATCAATGCACATTTTAAAAACCAAAACCAGTTTCAATGTTATTTATTTCTCTTCTCATTATTCATTTAAAACGGTTGATGGGGCTAATAGTAAAATAAGCATATGTGGTAAACATAGGCCCACATAAACAATGCTATCATATATATATATATATCCAGGTGTACAGTGAAAAAGGAGGTCACTCACGGATCCTCCGAACCACACTAGCACAGAAAAGTCGCGATAACACCAGGCAGGGCCTCATAGGGGGAAGAGAAAAGGTCAACCACCAGAAGGGACAAACCACTCAGCCCTGGGCCACCGGGACACACGCGCTAGGGCACACTAGGAGGGACGTCAACCCTGGGCTCAAGGGGACTACACAGTGGACTTACAAACCATCAGAAGGGACGAACCACTCAGCCCTGGGCCACCAGAAAACGCGCTAGCCCACACCAGGAGGGACGAACCACTCAACCCTGGGCCCAAGGGGACCACACAGTGGACTATCATACCGGGGGTGGCAACGAACAAACACTGACCAGGTCAGGTAACAGGGCTAGCATAGCTCAGAGCCCAGGTGTAGCATAGCTCAGACCCCATTCCTCCATTCGCGGGGAGTACCGAACAGGACTAGCATAGCTCAGAGTCCCTTCCTCCTATTATCAGGGAGAGTACCCTATCCAAACAAGTGTGGGGAGTCACCACAGCAACCCTCAAACACGGGTGCAACTGGGCAAAATCCCCTGATACTCTTAGCATATGGGTCCAGCTAAGAGTTCCAGACGGTTATCTCCAGTATCAAACTCCAAATGGCACAGCAGAAAACCAATGCATGAATAAAGTCAAATGCATGTACAAAACCATCTGCATGCCAAACATGATATATCTCATGAAAATCTCAAATACAGCCCATCGGCAAAGGCGAGTAAAACATGACATCTAAAATCCAGTAGGCAGAATGAATCAGTCAAAAAGTATACGTGCCACAATATGCAAAATAATCATGTTAGTAAAATGCCGACATCAATACTAGTGGTATCCCACCAAAAATAATATACGTGCATGCAAGGCTAGGTATAACGCAATAAGTATAATAACTCATACCCCTATGGCGAGTCCTCCTATCCTCGGTAAACCGTGGCTCCTCAGGAATTGCTTCCAAATCAGCAAAATCCTTTGAATCTGAGAGTCAAAACAAATGAGGAACCCCGTTAAGGCCTAATTAGGTTAAGAAATGATATAAATTGTGAACCGGGGCGAAAACAGGCCCAAAGGCTTGAGTTGACTTTTGGTCAAAAAGTCAACACAAGTTCAAAGTCAACAGTCAAAGTCAACGGTTGACTTTGACTGATCGGACCGGTTCGGGTCGGACCGGTTCAAGTCCAGATCGATTTTGGTGGGACCAATTTTTGGGTCGGGTTGGACCGGTTCAGGTCAAGTAGAACCCAAATTGGTTGGGTTGGGTCTAGTTCGGATCTGCCGATTCGGGTCGGATATAACCGAACTGGTTCAGGTTGGTCCGGGTCAGATCGGTTTTGATTCAAACAAACCCATCCCAGCTGGGTTCGAGTCGGACCAAGCCCAAACTCGGATTGGGCTCGGCCTGACCCAATCCAGGCCCAACTTGAACGGAAGTGGTTTTTGGTGTCGGCGTTTTTTCTCTCCGTCGGCTCTCTCTCCCTTTTCTCTCTCTACCACACGATTATATAGCCAAAGGGAATACGCCGCGCCTAAAATCATCCCAAGCGCTGCTAATGTAGCTACTAAGCTATTTCTTTGGAAAGCTCCTACGGAGATGGGAAAGTCCCCGATAAAGCTGCTAGTACCAGGTGAACTCATATTGGCCAAAGTGGAAGAGAAGAAAATGGTAGAGAGATTCGGCATGGTGCTCACTGAACCTCCGTAATATCTAACAAGTCGAGTCTTATGTCGATCATATAGAACACCAACACATAGAAAAAGGGCTGAAGAAACCAGTCCATAACTTAACATCAGTAGAATGCTACCTCCAATTCCCTGTATGTTCGATAGAGCCAAAGATTCCCCCCCCCCCTCTAATCAATAGTCGGAGTACGCCGATTATCCCCCAAACCATACAAGATAGTTACCACCTATCATACGGCTTTCTAACTTCACTTCTTTTTCTGGTCGTTCCGCTCTGTCGATTGATGGTAGTATAAGAGATCTGTAACCCCCCAAAATTTTGTACAAAATGGTTCCTGCTTTCTAACCATAGTTAGCATGTATCTCCCCAGGTCATACTTTAGTATCACATCCTAGACCCCCACCCCAACTCTATCTTCCTTATTAGTGAACCGTCCATTTTGCATAGATACTCATCCAATGCTGCGGGGACGAGACGACGTGACATACCACGAGGACGATAAGGTTTTCCTTCGAAAACCTTATCAGAAACTTTATTTTTTTAAAATTAAATTTTATTCTTTTATTTTTAATATCTTTTATTCTTTTATTTTTAATTTATTTAATTCTTTTATTTAATTTACAATAAAACCATTTAACGTTCGATTTCTAGATTTCAATTCTTACTGAAAATTAGCAAAATTGATCTCAAATTTACACTTAAAGATTCGCGAAAAATTAATTCAAATTTTACAGTCACTAAAATTTGGCGGATTTTACAAGTGGGGTGCACAATCCCACATCGCTTGGGAGAGTAGAAAATGCATGGTTTATAAGTAGAGTTCTCTTTTCTACTTGGTACAAATCATTTTGAGCTAACCTCAAGGACAAATCTGTGTGAACTTCAGTCCAAAGCAGATAATATTGTATTTGAAGTACCAGAAGACGTTACAAGAAGTCTCAAGACAAGTCAACAATAAATTATTGTGATAGTATATCTGCAGTTGTTGTGATCAAGAATCTGGTTTTTCATGCAAGAACAAAGCATATTGAGCTTCGATATCATTTCATTAGAAACCTCGTTGAAGATAAAGAACTACAAATGAATTTTGTTAGAAAATATGAGCAATATGCAAATGCTCTTACGAAGGAACAAGCGAGGAAAAATTGCATCAATTCAAAAATTAAAATCAACATTTCAAAATACAAGGGGGTGTTAAAATGATAGTCAAAGTTTGGTGTGAATGTGACAAAATTATTTTGTTCCATGATATAAATTAGGTGAGTCTAAGTAGTTGAACTTCAAAATTACTATTCAATTAGTGGCTAGTCAAAAACACATTTTGAAATTTAATTTCATTATTTCACAAACTATTTCACCTAAACAATTGGCCTATATAAAGGCGACTTTGTATCGTTGGTAAACCAACGTAGTTAAAGTTCAAGATGTGTGATCGGTTATAACCTAAGATTGGGTGGGTAGAGAGTGAATCATGTTATCTAGCTGTTTTGTTTGATTGAAAAATCACATTAGTTTTCTATCTTGAACTATGTCTCTCTAGCTTGACTAAGTAATTCTGATATGCAAACAAATTGATGTGCCGCAAGGGCCTATCATTAGGTCACAAGTTAAGTAGCTCAGTAACCTTTATATTTCTCTTTATTTTATAGGGTATAAGTTTCAAGATAGCGTAGAGGAGGCACCTAGCCCTGATGAAAAGAGATGCCTACGCATATAAGCTTTGGGAGCCTAACTTAGATGCCGAAGCATGTTGTACTTTGGAAGTTTAACTTACTTTTGTGCGAAGCTAGTTTCACCCAAGTTGAGAGAAAAGCATGAAGAGTAATTTTGAGAGTGATCCTTGTTGTGTTTATTGTTAGTCATTATTCTATTTTGGTTGTCTATGTATTTATGTTTTTTGTGTAACTATATCTTTGCAAGTGAACCATGTCACTCGACTAGCTTAATAGATAGCCCAGTATATGTCTTTATTATTACATGTAATTTTTTGGTTGGACCATTAGCTTATAACTCTAATTTAAGTGAGTCTTTAAGATCCTCTTGGGGCTGTCCTTTAGCCATCAATTTAGAAAATATTTTGTACCTTTGTTGAGGAACACTTTGCCTGCAAAATCCAACATTCTTCTCTGGTTGTTCTTCAATCCAATTGTTTATGTTGAACGTTATGTTTAATCTTTGTCAGTGTGATTGAACTTTCCTATTATTGTAGCCTTCTAATTCTTATTTTTCATGCGGTGAAGTGACAGTAAGGTTGTACAAATTTTCACTAATCAATTTAAAGTGCTTCTCTTCCACAATGGTAGCTTTTGGACTTGGGAGTTGTTACTAGGTGACTTCTCAAACCAACTTACACCTTTTCATTCATATTTTTCTCGTCCATGCGGCTTTTGCCTTGAAGTTTGGAGGGTTATTTCCTCACATGTTACAAGTATTACCGTTCAAAATTTACGTGATGACAAGTCTATTTGACGGAGATATCACGAACTCAAGTTGACCCAAAATCTGTCAAGAATCCCATTACCCACAGCATGTGCAACCATTTCCATTTTGGTTGCACGACACAAACAATAATAATGATATAGGGAAAAAGATAACAGATACGTTTGTTAATGTTATTCAACCAAAATAACTCCTCGATTCAAATTTGCCTATAGACTAGACTAAACAAAGGCTTTCGGCACGTCCATCATAACCTACTGCATTATTTGACCAGGAGTTCACACTTGATGCTTTGAAAAATAAATGTCTTTATGTGCCACAAGGCCTCCTTGCAACAAATCAAACCAAGAAATTTTCTAACCTTTTGTTCATCATATAGGTCTCATTTTCCTAGCTAGTTTGGAGGCAAATCAAAGTTCATTAAACACAAGGGAGGCGAGGTGTTCAGATGCTTGGAGCATAGGTACAGCATCCAACTCAAAAATCTTTCTCACTTGCAACATCACTCAAGAGACCAACTCAAGCCACTTTCTTTTTAACTTGAAGTCTAATTTCATTAGAAGACAAATTAAGAAAGATAGCTATTATTTCAATGTTATGTCTGAGAAACAAGAGAAGTCAAACATGGATGTGTTGGCATGGAAACTCGACAACCAAGCCACTTTTCACCATGGCCACAACACCTCACATGGTGGAAGCACTACATGGCCGAGGCAAAGGCAGTTAGTCAATGGTTGTGCTTTTTTTTTTGGGAGTCCAAGAAATATTATAAAATAGACTTTGATGTAATAGGTTCTAGAAATGACATCTTTCAGGACTTAGAAGTTAACTATCCCAAAAGGAGTAGTTCTGAGTACTGGACTTTTTGGCCTAGCGGAGTACCTATTTTTATTCTTTTGTTTTTTTTAACAATGTGATGTCACTTTTGGGATGCAAACCCTAGTCTTCTTAGAGGTGGTATTTAAATCATTTTTATGGCTTGTGATCCTAGAAAAAATTTGAATAAAAATTGTGTCAAGTTTTCTTCCTCAAGTTTGAAGTTTTTTCCAAGTTGCCGCCTCTCCTTGATGAGTAATATCCAAGTGTTGAGTGTGTTTTTTGGTTCCAGTCTTTGTGAGTATAGGTGAAATTCATTTCTTTCTATACATTTTTCTTTCTCTTTCCATAAAGGCTGGATATCTAGCAATAATATAGAAAACTCTCGCATCACAAGCAAGTTGGAGGCGTTCATCCAAGAAAGCCGAATAACACCAAGGAGGTTCAGCCGTAACATCTTCTAGACCAATCTGCACTTTCGCGACCATATTTTTTATCCACAACGATTCAACCATTCATTTTTGGAGACAACCATCCTCACATATAAAATTCATTCTTTCAAAAAATTACATCCATTATACCCTTCCAAAGGTCATCCAATTTCTCGGCCAGAAAAGAATTCATGGTTCCTAGCACCTTTTACCATTTTCAGCATAACTTTCACTCCACACTACTTTTGACCGTTAACTTTCGAGGACACTCCTACCACACCCTGGACTAGAAGCTGTTTAAATTTTAGTCCCAGAGTTCAGGTAGTGATCGAGTTGTCCCTATGCAAATTTGCTGCTCTGCTCGGCCAAGTAGTCTAGCCAAGCCAACTTTGTGTCAAGAACTTGCCCCCATTTGGTGCCACTTCATGTCTCGAGCTTGAGATTTTGCAACTCTCTTTGGTATATCGTCGCAGACTATCGTGACTGAGTTCTAGCCGCCCACACTTGTACATCTCAAATTTTTGCGCACAGGACAGGGCTACTGCGACTTGACCCATCTTGAGATTGGACACTTATAAAACACTTTGTTTTGACAACTTTGTGTCAAGAACTTGCCCCCATTTGTTGCATTTCATATAGTATCAGAGCCTTCTTCGATCCTTTACCATCATTTTCTTACGTGTTTAAAGCCCTTGAGTGATGGTGAGAAGTCACTCCTTGACTTCTAAAAATCATTGCAACAAGATGTGAAAACCCAGCCATCCCTTTGTTGAAAAAGTCGTAACAATGTCTCAAGAATCGTTTTGATGAGATTCTTATGACCTTTCTCAAAATTGACCATATGCTTAAAAGGTTGTCTAAATCTTATGAAGAGTCTTCTTGTTCTATTTTGCAAGAAGAAAGAGGCATTATTGAGCTCACAAGTTGTGGACATTCATTGTGAAATGTTAGGAGATGCTTGTGTAGAGTCTCATCCCTTGAGTGATTTTTTATTCCCTTGTTTGGCTCAAATTTCTTGGATGATTTCTCTCCTATTGTGCAGTTAGGCATTTCAAGGGAGGACAAACAAACTTCTTCTCAAGATGACAACCCCTCGACCTTGGAGGAAGCACACATCATAAAGGATGGAAAGCCCTCCACTTTGCATAGCCAAAATGTTCTGTGTCAAATGGAGGAAACAACATGGTGGAGCGTGAAGATGAACTCTTTATAGAAACAATTTTTGGAGATAACAAGGATAAAGAGGAAATTCTCCTATTGGTGACTCAAGTCCCTTTTAAGTCCAACAAACTGAGAAGAGGAGTTGCAAGAAGAGCTCCTTGAAGGTTGTCCTTATATCCTAATTAGCTGATGCTATGCCACTAAGATATGTGCATCAAACAATTTTGTTACTTGGCTTCTTAGGATCGGAGATTTCTTTGATATTGGTATTGATTTAAAATTTTTGAAAGAAAATTTTGGCAATGTTGTTAAGAATGTCAATTTTAAAAACAAAAGATTTCCATTAGCGGTTTACAATTTTCGGTTGCCTAATTTTGAAGCTAGAGTTAATGGAATGAAATTTACTTAGAGTTGAACCTATTAGCTTTTTGTGGAAGGGAAAGTTTTATGCCAAACTGGATAGACCAATTAATTTCAACAACAAACATTTATTTTATTAGCATTTTGGAAAGAAGAATTGTCACAACTAAAAGAAAGTTTATTTTTTGCAACAACCTGAAACGATTTTGTGGAGAAGTTGTAACTCTCTTTTGAGCTTATCTGCAAAATCAAGTCTTATGCTAAGCTCAACATACCCTTTATGGTTGTGGATAAAACTAAGATGGAAAACCCCAAGTGGTGGCCGCATACAAGAGATTTAGTAGATGATACCCGATTTGGAAGGGACATGTTTCCTTTTGAGTTTATTGACGATTGGTTTGATTTGCCATGTTCGCAAAATGGTGGTGGCCAATATTTATTGTTTTGAGTAACTCAAATCAAAGATTGTGCAATTTATTTCGGGTCAAAAAAATTGTACAAGTTTGTGGTAGAAGTTTACTTAGGGAAAAATGTGCCAAGTACAACATGACTAAAATTGAAATGCACCTTCTTAGTGTGTGCATGTCTATGTTGTTTCCATGTCTTCCTTTGAATGTGCTTAAGTTGGACTTGTTTGATGGCTTTCTGCTACATCTAGAAGGCAATGCCTGTAGCGACCCTAACACTGTACCCTTATTTTCTCATATTATTTTTTTTTAATCTTTTTTTTTATATCCTTGTAAACTTCGTAACGTTTGAGCGGAATTTAAATCGTAGACTAAATTGCTAAAACTGTTCGAAAACTATTTTTAAAACCACTTAAATAAAACTTAAAACAATTGAAATAAAACTTAAAACAATTAAAACAGAGGAGAACAATCGGTCAACAATTGGAGGGGCAAAAGGGACATCTATCACATAAAAGGCAGGGGCGATCGATCGCCCATTGCAAAAACTGAGGGGCGATCGATCGCCCAATTACCAAATTGAGATGCGATCAATCGCCCTACATATGGGCGATCGATCACCCCGCTCTCTGGAAAATCCAGAGAGCGGCGATCGCCTGCCGATCGATGGCGATCGAACGGCAGGTTCTCTAGAATTTCCATTCCAAAGAGTCATTCTTCCTGTTTTCTGCCTCCCCTGCATAATTTTCTAAAACCTTTCATAACACTTCAACATAAAAAACCATAACTTCACTCATTTATCAGTTCATCAACCATTAAATAAACAACCCAAAACATAACCTAAAACGTGTTTAAACACTTAGTAAACTTTCATAAAAACAAACTGAGTGGATCCATTTAAAAAACTAAACAATTTTCCCTGTTTAAAATAAAACTCCAAGCAGTTCTCTGGAATCCGAATAAAACCTTAATAAAACATTTTATAAATTAAGTCTACCAATGCATCAAAATATCGTTATTCATCTATCCAGAACCAATCATCCTACAATGTTCTATCTATACAATTAACCTATCTTTCTATCAAACTATCGTGTCCCCAAAATACTTACAAACAGTCCCACGGGTCAAAATCGCACCGACTGCGCCAGCACACTCCCACAGGCCATCTTTCTTCAACCGATCATTTCTCGGGTGGAGGGATCTCGTCCTCACCTGTGTCTAGATCACCTACAATATACAGACAACTATGAGCTAAAGGCTCAGCAAGTTTCGTAAATGCAATGCATGCTGTGCGTATGAGTTTCGTAAACCATGCAATATTTTCTTATCATTACGTTGCAGACAGAATGTCACCGAGGTCTCAGCCTATTAGATGGAGAGGACACGTCCTGTGGTTGGACAACCCTTTCCACCTATTGGGGGGTACATACTTACATCCGTAACAGCTATGCCTGAGCCCCACCTCGCATGACCAAATAATAGATTACGTAGATTCATTTTGTTCGTTCATTTCATTTTCTTAAACATGTGCAGAAATCTGTTTTCATGTTATTTTAAAAGACGTGATGTATGAACAGTTAAATGCATCAAGTAAACATACATCGTACATACCATAAAGACAATAAAAGCATAACCTATAAAAGAACTAATCCTAACTACCCAACCAAAATATCTAAACAACCAAGACTCCAATGATCTTCGACACGACTTCGACGTACGATGTAGGCCAATCGGCCAAAGTAAGTCACGAGAACTTACCTCGCGTCCGTTGCAAATTCTAGCTCCGTCCACGAGCATTGTTCACCTAAGGCAAATTCACAACAATCGTCGTTAAAATGCGTTTAAACTGTTAAATGTCCAAATTAACGAAACTTTAACTAAAGAAATTTCTTAAAATTCTAATTTAACTTATTGAGGAATTTTTATCGAGAAATCCACGCTCGACACCTCAAAACCTCCATTAACGAGTTTTACCAAAACCTCTAAAATTCTTCAACCCTAACATTTCTCACAAATCAATTCGACTTCGTCCAATAACGCTCGATACATCCATTGTATTCACAACTACGGTAAACCTAAAAATTTCAAACCCTAAATCACGTTTTTAACGAAACTCTAAACGAAACCCTAATAGTTAAACGACCCGAAAACTACGAATAAACTTTTCAAAATCGTAGAACCTTACCTAGAATGTTGTTTGAGGAAGAAATCGCGAAGAAAACCGAGTCAACGGAGGAGAGCTCGATCGTCGGATTGAGAACACCGTGAGAGGAGAGAAATCGCAGGGAGAGAGAAATGCACAGAGAAGAAATCGTGAATGAGGGAGAAGAGAAGAAAACTTATGATTTTAATTAAACTTTGACTTGAAAAATTATCTTTTTGCCCTTCTTTGATTTTCTATTTGTTTCGTCCGTTGTTTCGTTAATTGTCTAACGATTCGGTTTCTCCAAATTTCCTTAATTCATCAATAACTCCAACTTATTATCAGGGCTTTATTAAAACTGTCCGTTCGCAAAACAGACCACGTTTACTATTTTTACCTACAACGTCCTTTAAATTACGAGAAATGTAATTCTCATAAAATTAGCGTTACAACTCCTAAAATTTCTGAAATTTTCTTAAAATCATATTAATTAATAGGATCGTAATAACGCTTTCTTTTCACGAAACCGACTTAATTTGACATAATTACAAAAATGTCATTATACATATATAATTACAAAATCCCGTAAAGAACCAGGTGTTACATTCCATCCACCTTATTTAAAATTTTGTCCTCAAAATTTGATCATACAAACAACTCAGGATACTTAGCCATCATATCCTGCTGTGGCTCCCAAGTAGCTTCCTCCACCTCGTGGTTCCGCCATTAGACTTTGACTAGCGGAATTTCTTTGTTGCACAAGATCTTGATGGAAGACTCCAAAATACGTACTAGCTTCTCCACATAAATCAAGGTAGGTTGTACCTCGATCTCTCTTGCCTCCACAATATGTGATGGATCGTGCAAACACTTCCGAAGCATAGACACGTGAAATATATTATGGATGCCTTCCATTGAAGCTGGAAGCCGTAGTCGATACGCCATTTTCCCGATCTTCTTTAAAATAGGGAAGGGCCACACATACCGAGGGCTTAGCTTGCCCTTTCTTCCAAATCGCATAACTCCCTTGAATGCAGAAATCTTCAAATAAACCTCATCACATTCTTCGAATTCCAGTTCCCTCCGTCTTGTGTCAGCATAGCTCTTCTGTCGACTCTGAGCTATCTCGATACGCTGTCTAATAACGGCAATCTTCTCTGCCATTTGCTGTAGAATCTCAGGACCAACAATACTAGCTTTGCCAACCTCGTCCCAATATAACGGAGATCTACACTTTCGACCATACAATGCCTCGTACGGAGCCATACCGATGGTAGCCTAGAAGCTATTGTTGTAAGAGAACTCGATCAGTGGCAAATATATACTCCACGATACCTGAAATTTCAACACACAAGCTCTGAGCATATCCTCCAGAATCTGATTCGTTCTCTCTGTCTGACCATCAGTCTGAGGATGAAATGCCGTGCTGAAATTTAGCTGAGTTCCCATAGCTTTGTGCAGACTCTTCCAGAACTTCGATGTAAACCTCGGATCTCGATCTGAGATAATCGAAACTGGTACTCCATGCAGTCTACAATCTCCTGCACATAAAGCTTGGCGAGTTGATCCATAGAAGATGTCATCCTCACAGATAAAAAGTGAGTCGACTTTGTCAATCGGTCCACAATAACCCAGATGCCGTCATGCCCTTTCGTCGTCCTCGGGAGCCCCACAATAAAATCCATGGAGATCTGCTCCCATTTCCACTCTAGAATCGGCAGTGGCTGTAATGTTCTGGCTGGCCTCTGGTGTTTTGCTTTTACCTGTTGACAAACTAAACAGGTTTCCACATACTTGGCGACCTCTCTCTTCATGTTCGGCCACCAGAAGTGTTGCTTTAAGTTCCGGTACATCTTGGTACTTCCCGGGTGTACAGAATAAGCTGAAGAATGTGCTTCGGCCAAAATCTCTTTCTTTAACTCCTCTTCGTTAAGCACGTACCACCTATGCTTGAATTTTAGAATACCATCATCTGACAAGTTAAATTCAGACAATTCTCTAGATGTCATGCTCAATCGAAGCTCCTCACACTCCATATCTTTTTGTTGAACTTCACGTATCTTATCCAGAATAGTCGGCCTGAGAGAAATGTTGGTGAGCATACTGGAAAACTATGCCACAATCTCCACATCGAACTTCTCAATCTCAGACCTCAACGTAACCGACATCGCTGCAAGTGAAGGCTGACTCGCAGTAGGCATTCGGCTTAAAGCATCAGCGACCTTGTTCGCCTTACCCAGGTGGTACTTAATCTCAAACTCATAGTCTTTGACGAACTCTAGCCACCTTCTCTGCCGCATATTAAGTTCCTTCTGCGTAAAAAAATACTTCAAGCTCTTGTGGTCTGAAAATATCTCGTACTGCTGCCCATATAAATAATGTCTCCAAATCTTCAGTGCAAAAACCACAGCTGCTAACTCTAGGTCGTGCGTAGGATAATTCTGCTCATACGGCTTCAACTGCCGAGAAGCATAAGCAATAACTCTTCCCTCCTGCATTAATACACAACCAAGTCCAACTCCAGACGCATCACAGTAAATACTGAATTTACTACCTTCAACAAGCAGCATTAGAACTGGAGCTGTGGTCAGCTTCTGCTTCAACTCCATAAAACTCCCATCACAAGCAGCCGACCATATAAACCTCTCATTCTTCCGAGTTAAGCGTTAGAGAGGAACTGCAATGTTCGAGAATCCCTCTATGAACTTTCGATAATAGCCAGCCAACTCGAGAAATCCACGCACCTCACGCACGTTTTTAGGCTGTGGCCAATCTCTGACCACCTGAATTTTACTCGGATCTACAGAAACTCCTTCCTATGATATGACGTGGCCAAGAAAACTGACTTTGTCCAGCTAGAACTCGCACTTGGAGAACTTCGGATACAACTGGTGCTGACATAGAATCCTTAGAACTATCCTCAAATGCTCCTCGTGTTCCTCCTTCGTCTTTGAATAGATAAGGATGTCGTCGATGAAAACAATAACAAACTTGTCCAAATACTCCTTGAAAACACGGTTCATCAAGTTCATAAACGCTGCAGGGGCATTAGTAAGTCCAAAAGACATAACAAGAAACTCATAATGCCCATACCTTGTTCGGAATGCTATTTTCTGAATATCTTCCTTCCGGACCTTCAACTGATAATAACCCGAGCATAGGTCAATCCTGGAAAACAGTCGGGCACCCTACAGTTGATTAAAAAAATCATCTATCTGAGGCGGTAGATACTTATTCTTCACTGTGAGCTTATTCAGCTCCCTGTAATCCACGCACATCCTGAGAGTCCCATCATTCTTCTTAACAAACAGAACGGGCGCACCCCAGGGTGAAAAACTGGGTCGTATGAAACCCTTATCCAGCAACTCCTCAAGCTGAGTTTTCAACTCTCTCAATTCAGCAGGCGCCAATCTGTATGGATTCTTAGACACTGGCGCGGAGCTCGGATATACATCAATGGTAAATTCAATCTCCCTGTCCGGCGGTAATCCGGAAGATCATCAAGGAATATCTCAGAGAATTCTCTAACTATAGGAATGTCATTCGGCTTTACTCTACTGAGCAACTGAGTATCAACTACTATGGCCAGATAAATAGAGCACTCACCTTTAAACTGCTCATTGACCTTCATGGAATAGGAAATAGGCGACCCACTCAACCTGTGCATCGCCTGATAAGCAAACTCAGCTTTACCCGGGGTCAAAAAGTCACAATCCCGGATCAACAATCGATGGTGGCGAAGTGCTGTGATAGCCAATCCATCCCTAAGATAAGATCGTACTGCTCTATGCTCATAACTATCAGACGAGCATAAAGGGTAGTATCCCCCACTGAGACGACATTGCCCTGGAGAATACGATCTGACTGCATATGCTCTCCTGAAGGCAGCATCAACCTGTACTTGCTTGCCTTTCCCTCGATCACCACCTCCCTCTGAAGGTCTCTTCACGCCTCTCTGTTGTTGTTGTTGTTGTTGTTGACTGATGGTAAGACTCTTCTTAATTTCTTGACCAAGCCCTTGCACAAACCTGCGTACCTTGTCCACATTAATACTGACCTGACGCGGCGCGAATCAGGACAGGGCCTCAAACCTCCTCACATACTCGGCAATCGAACTCATCTGCCGCAGTTGCATGAATTCCACCATTTTCGCCTCTCGTACAGTATGGCTGAAGTACTTGTCATAAAATACCATTTTGAATCGTTCTCAACTCATTATCATCACGTCGGTGGTTGTCTTGATGGAATCCCACCAAAATCGGGCATCTAGTGTAGCTTATTTCTGAGCTAAGGGTGGATCTCACGAAAGAAGCCTTTAACTGGCTCTCTTGGTTTAACATAACTCTGATCAACAGCCTCTATTTTCAGTGCCCTGGCCACAATCTCTTCATATGGACACATTCCGTACCCCTGATATGGTAAGACTCTTCTTAATTTCTTGACCAAGCCCTTGCACAAACCTGCGTACCTTGTCCACATTAATACTGACCTGACGCGGCGCGAATCAGGACAGGGCCTCAAACCTCCTCACATACTCGGCAATCGAACTCATCTGCCGCAGTTGCATGAATTCCACCATTTTGCCTCTCGTACAGTATGGCTGAAGTACTTGTCATAAAATACCATTTTGAATCGTTCTCAACTCATTATCATCACGTCGGTGGTTGTCTTGATGGAATCCCACCAAAATCGGGCATCTAGTGCTAAGTGGTAAGTCACCAATGCAACCTTCTCTCTATCCTCTATACTTGCGTAAGCCAGCATGTCCTCCATGGTTCGAATCCACTCCTCGGCTGAAGAGGGATCCGTAGATTGCCCATTGAACATGGGAGGTTGGAGCTTCTGGAATCTCTCCATCCCTCGATTACCAGGAGTCGCTGTCTCCCGAGCTCTAATGCCCTCACGGTCGATTAAGGTGCCCAGCTGCTGGGACTATCTCTCCATTTGTTGAGCCTGTCGTTTCATGTGTTGGGACTGTTGGGCAATAAATCCCTTAAGCTGGTCTATCGTGTCGTCTCGGTCATCTCGGTCATTCCCTCGACGCACCATTTTTTTTATAACTCCTATATAAAAGTTAAAACAAATACTCTAAGAAATCGAAATCAAATAAAGTATTAAACATACTTACAGTTGAGGAAGGATGTCCGCGTAGTGGCTGTGCAGTCGAGCAGTCTACAGAACCATTTTTAAAACCCGGGGGCTCTGATACCATAATTGTAGCGACCCTAACACTATACCCTTATTTTCCCATATTATTTTTTTTATCTTTTTTTTTATATCCTTGTAAACTTCGTAACGTTTAAGCAGAATTTAAATCGTAGACTAAATTATTAAAACCGTTCGAAAACTATTTTTAAAACCACTTAAATAAAACTTAAAACAATTGAAATAAAACTTAAAATAATTATTTAAAACAATTAAAATAGTGGAGAATAATCAGCCAACAACTGGAGGGGCAAAAGGGACATCTGTCCCATAAAAGACAGGGGCGATCGATCGCCCATTGCAAAAACTGAGGGGCGATTGATCGCCCCAGATAGTGGCGATCGATCGCCCAATTACCAAATTGAGGGGCGATCAATCGCCCCACATATGAGCGATCGATCGCCCTGCTCTCTGGAAAATCCAGAGAGTGGCGATCGCCTGCCAATCGATGGCGATCGAACGGTAGGTTCTCTGGAATTTCCATTCAAGAGAGCCATTTTCCTGTTTTCTGCCTCCCCTGCATAATTTTCTAAAACTTTCATAACACTTCAACATAAAAAACCATAACTTCACTCATTTATCAGTTCATCAACCATTAAATAAACAACCCAAAACATAACCTAAAACGGTTTAAAAACGTAGTAAACTTTCGTAAAAACGAACTGCGTAGATCCGTTTAAAAAATTAAACAATTTCCCCTGTTTAAAATAAAACTCCAAGCAGTTCTCTGGAATCTGGATAAAACCTTAACAAAACATTTTATAAATTTAGTCTACCAATGCATCAAAATATCGTTATTCATCTATCCAGAACTAATCATCCTACAATGTTCTATCTATACAATTAATCTATCTTTCTATCAAACTATCGTGTCCCCAAAATACTTACAAACAGTCCCACGGGAGAAAATCGCCTCGACTGCGCCAGCACACTCCCACAGGCCATCTTTCTTCAACCGATCATTTCTCGGGTGGAGGGATCTTGTCCTCACCTATGTCTAGATCACCTACACCATACAGACAACTATGAGCTAAAGGCTCAGTAAGTTTCGTAAATGCAATGCATGTTGTACGTATGAGTTTCGTAAACCATGCAACATTTTCTTATCATTACGTCGCAGACAGAATGTCACCGAGGTCTCAGCCTATTAGATGGAGAGGGCACGTCCTGTGGTTGGACAACCCTTTCCACCTATTGGGGGGGCGTACATACTTACATCCGTAACTAGCTATGCCTGAGCCCCACCTCGCATGACCAAATAACAGATTACGTAGATTCATTTCGTTCGTTCATTTCATTTTCTTAAACATGTGCAGAAATCTGTTTTCATGTTATTTTAAAAGACGTGATACATGAACAGTTAAATGCATAAATTAAACATACATCGTACATACCATCAAAATAATAAAAGCATAACCTATAAAAGAACTAATCCTAACTACCCAACCAAAATATTTAAACAACCAAGACTCCAATGATTCTCGACGCGACTTCGACGTACGCATGAGGCTAATCAGCCAAAGTAAGTCACGATAACTTACCTCACGTCCGTTGCAAATTCTAGCTCCGTCCACGAGCATTGTTCACCTAAGGCAAATTCACAACAATCGTCATTAAAACGCGTTTAAACCGTTAAATGTCTAAATTAACAAAACTTTAACTAAAGAAATTTCCTAAAATTCTAATTTAACTCATTGAGGCATTTTTATCGAGAAATCCACGCTCGACACCTCAAAACCTCCATTAACGAGTTTTTCCAAAACCTCTAAAATTCTCGAACCCTAACATTTCTCACAAATCAATTTGACTTCGTCAAATAACGCTCGATACATCCATTGTATTCACAACTTCGGTAAACCTAAAAATTTCAAACCCTAAATCACGTTTTTAACGAAACCCTAAACGAAACCCTAATCGTTTAACGACCCGAAAACTACGAATAAACTTTCCAAAACCGTAGAACCTTACCTAGATTGTCGTTTGAGGAAGAAATCGCTAAGAAAACTGAGTCAACGGAGGAGAGCTCGATCGTCGGATTGAGAACGCCGTCAGAGGAGAGAAATCGCAAGGAGAGAGAATGCACAAAGAAAAAATCGTGAATGAGGGAGAAGAGAAGAAAACTTATGATTTTAATTAAACTTTGACTTGGTAAATTACCTTTTTGCCCTTCCTTTGATTTTCTATTTGTTTTGTCCGTTGTTTCGTTAATTGTCTAACGATTCGGTTTCTCAAAATTTCCTTAATTCACCAATAACTCCAACTTATTATCAGGGTTTTATTAAAACTGTTCGTTCGCAAATCAGACCACGTTTACTATTTTTACCACAACGTCCTTTAAATTACGAGAAACGTAATTCTCATAAAATTAGTGTTACAATTCCTAAAATTCCTGAAATTTTCTTAAAATCCATATTAATTATTAGGATCGTAATAACACTTTTTTTTCAAGAAACCGACTTAATTTGACATAATTACAAAAATGTCATTATACATATATAATTACAAAATCCCGTAAAGAACCGGGTGTTACATTTCATCCACCTTATTTAAAATTTTGTCCTCAAAATTTGATCATACAAACAACTCAGGATACTTAGCCATCATATCCTGCTGTCGCTCCTAAGTAGCTTCCTCCACCTCGTGGTTCCGCCATAAGACTTTGACCAGCGAAATTTCTTTGTTGCGCAAGATCTTGATGGAAGACTCCAAAATACGTACTGGCTTCACCACATAAGTCAAGATAGGCTGTACCTCGATCTCTCTTGCCTCCACAATATGTGATGAATCGCGCAAACACTTCCGAAGCATAGACACATGAAATACATTGTGGATGCCTTCCATTGAAGCTGGAAGCTGTAGTCGATACGTCATCTTCCCGATCTTCTTCAAAACAGGGAAGGGCCCCACATACCGAGGGCTTAGCTTGCCCTTTCTTCCAAATCGCATAACTCCCTTGAACGGAGAAATCTTCAAATAAACCTCATCACCTTCTTCGAATTCCAGTTCCCTCCGTCTTGTGTTCGCGTAGCTCTTCTGTCGACTCTGAGCTATCTCCATATGCTGTCTGATAACGATAATCTTCTCTGCCGTTTGCTGTAGAATCTCAGGACCAACAATACTAGCTTCGCCAACCTCGTCCCAATATAACGGAGATCTACACTTTCAACCATACAATGCCTCGTACGGAGCCATACTGATGGTAGCCTGAAGCTATTGTTGTAAGAGAACTCGATCAGTGGAAAATATCTACTCCACGATCCCTGAAATTCCAACACACAAGCTCTGAGCATATCCTCCAGAATCTGATTCGTTCTCTGTGTCTGACCATCTGTCTGAGGATGAAATGCCGTGTTGAAATTTAGCTGAGTTCCCATAGCTTTGTGCAGACTCTTCCAGATCTTCGATGTAAACCTCGGATCTCGATCTGAGACAATCGAAACTAGTACTCCATGCAGTCTAACAATCTCCTGCACATAAAGCTCGGCGAGCTGATCCATAGAAGATGTCATCCTCACAGATAAAAAGTGAGCCGACTTTTTCAATCGGTCCACAATCACCCAGATGCCATCATGCCCTTTCTTCGTCCTCGGGAGCCCCACAATAAAATTCATGGAGATCTGCTCCCATTTCCACTCTGGAATTGGCAGTGGCTGTAATGTTCCGACCGGCCTCTAGTGTTCTGCTTTTACCTGTTGACAAACTAAACAGGTTTCCACATACTTGGCGACCTCTCTCTTCATGTTCGGCCACTAGAAGTGTGGCTTTAAGTCCCGGTACATCTTGGTACTTCCCGGGTTTACAGAATAAGCTGAAGAATGTGCTTCGGCCAAAAACTCTTTCTTTAACTCCTCTTCGTTAGGCACGTACCACCTATGCTTGAATTTTAGAATTCCATCATCTGACAAGTTAAATTCAGACAAGTCTCCAGATGTCATGCTCAATCGAAGCTCCTCACACTCCATATCTTTCTGTTGAGCTTTACGTATCTTATCCAGAATAGTCGGCCTGAGAGAAATGTTGGTGAGCATACTGACAACTTTGCCACAATCTCCATATCAAGCTTCTCAATCTCAGACCTCAACATAACTGATATCGCTGCAAGTGAAGGCTGACTCACAGTAGGCATTTGGCTTAAAGCATCAGCGACCTTGTTCGCCTTTCCTAGGTGGTACTTAATCTCAAACTCATAGTCTTTGACGAACTCTAGCCACCTTCTCTGCGCATATTCAGTTCCTTCTGCGTAAACAAATACTTCAAACTCTTGTGGTCTGAAAATATCTCGCACTACTGCCTATATAAATAATGTCTCCAAATCTTCAGTGTGAAAACCACAGCTGCTAACTCTAGGTCGTGCGTAGGATAATTCAGCTTATACGGCTTTAACTGCCGAGAAGCATAGCAATAACTCTTCCCTCCTGCATTAACACACAACCAAGTCCAACTCCAGACGCATCACAGTAAATACTGAATTTATTACCTTCAACAGGCAGCGTTAGAACTAGAGCTGTGGTCAGCTTCTGCTTCAAACTGCATAAAACTCCCATCACAAGCAGCCGACCTTATAAACCTCTCATTCTTCCGCATTAAGCGTGAGAGAGGAACTGCAATCTTCGAGAATCCCTCGATGAACTTCCGATAATAGCCAGACAACCCGAGAAATCCACTCACCTCACGCACGTTTTTAGGCTGTGGCTAATCTCTGACTACTTGAATTTTACTCCGATCTACATAAACTCCTTCCTATGATATGACGTGGCCAAGAAAAACGACTTTGTCCAGCCAGAACTCGCACTTGGTAGAACTTCGGATACAACTGGTGCTGACATAGAATCCTCAGAACTATCCTCAAATGCTCCTCATGTTCCTCCTTCGTCTTTGAATAGATCAAGATGTCGTCGATGAAAACAACAATAAACTTGTTCAAATACTCCTTGAAAACACGGTTCATCAAGTCCATAAATGCTGCAGGGGCATTAGTAAGTCCAAAAGACATAACAAGGAACTCATAATGCCCATACCTTGTTCGGAATGCTGTTTTGTGAATATCTTCCTTCTGGACCTTCAACTGATAATAACCCGAGCGTAGGTCAATCCTGGAAAACACTCGGGCACCCTGCAGTTGATTAAACAAATCATCTATCCGAGGCAGTGGATACTTATTCTTCACTGTGAGCTTATTCAACTCCCAGTAATCCACGCACATCCTGAGAGTTTCGTCCTTCTTCTTAACAAACAGAACGGGCGCACCCCAGGGTGAAAAACTAGGTCGTATAAAACCCTTATCCAGCAACTCCTCAAGCTAAGTTTTCAACTCTCTCAATTCAGCAGGCGCCAATCTGTATGGATTCTTAAACACTGGCGCAAAGCTCGGATATACATCAATGGTAAATTCAATCTCCTAGTCCGGCGGTAATCCGGGAAGATCATCAAGGAATATCTTAGAGAATTCACTGACTATAGGAATGTCATTTGGCTTTACTCTACTGAGTAACTTAGTATCAACTACTGTGGCCAGATAAATAGAGCACTCACCTTTAAACTGCTCGTTGACCTTCATGGAATAGGAAATAGGCGACCCACTCAACCTGTGCATCGCCTGATAAGCAAACTCAGCTTTACCCGGGGGTCGAAAAGTCACAATCCCTGATCGACAATCGATGGTGGCGAAGTGCTGTGATAGCCAATTCCATCCCTAAGATAAGATCGTACCGCTCTATGCTCATAACTATCAGACGAGCATAAAAAGTAGTATCCCCCACTGAGATGACATTGCCCTGGAGAATACGATCTGACTGCATATGCTCTCCTGAAGGTAGCATCACTCTATACTCCAACTCTGCTAACTCTGACGCTAAGCCCAATCTAGTCATGCAAGCAGTTGCGATAAAAGAGTGCGTAGCTCCCGTGTCTATCAAAGAAAATACCGCTATGCCCATAATCAAAATAGTACCTACTATCACTGAGGGCTAAGCCTTGTCGTCAATATTACCAGGCTCGATAAAGACAAAAATCCTGGGCATGACTCTCCTCTGATCTCCGCCCAACTGATTTCGGCCCGGCTTTGGGCAATCTCTGATAAAATGGCCGACTTCACCACATCTATAATATTTGTTAGTGCCCACCCGGCACTCTCCACTGTGTTCTCTCTGACATTTAAATTGTAGACTAAATTGTTAAAACCGTTCGAAAACTATTTTTAAAACCACTTAAATAAAACTTAAAACAATTGAAATAAAACTTAAAATAATTATTTAAAATAATTAAAATAGAGGAGAATAATCGGCCAACAACTGGAGGGGCAAAAGGGACATCTGTCCCATAAAAGGCAGGGGCGATCGATCGCCCATTGCAAAAACTGAGGGGCGATTGATCGCCCCAGATAGTGGCGATCGATAGCCCAATTACCAAATTGAGGGGCGATCAATCGCCCCACATATGAGCAATCGATCGCCCTGCTCTCTGGAAAATCCAAAGAGCGGCGATCGCCTGCCAATCGATGGCGATCGAACGGCAGGTTCTTTGGAATTTCCATTCTAGAGAGCCATTCTTCCTGTTTTCTGTCTTCCCTACATAATTTTCTAAAACCTTTCATAACATTTCAACATAAAAAACCATAACTTCACTCATTTATCAGTTCATCAACCATTAAATAAACAACCCAAAACATAACCTAAAACGATTTAAAAACATAGTAAACTTTTGTAAAAACGAACTGCGTAGATCCGTTTAAAAAACTAAACAATTTCCCCTGTTTAAAATAAAACTCCAAGCAGTTCTCTGGAATCCGGATCCAATCATCCTACAATGTTCTTTCTATACAATTAACCTATCTTTCTATCAAACTATCGTGTCCCCCAAAATACTTACAAACAGTCCCACGGGTTAAAATCGCACCGACTGTGCCAGCACACTCCCACGGGCCATCTTTCTTCAACCGATCATTCCTCGGGTGGAAAGATCTCGTCCTCACTTGTGTCTAGATCACCTACACCATATAGACAACTATAAGCTAAAGGCTCAGCAAGTTTCGTAAATGCAATGCATGCTGTGCGTATGAGTTTCGTAAACCATGCAACATTTTCTTATCATTACGTTGCAGACAGAATGTCACCGAGGTCTCAGCATATTAAATGGAGAGGGCACGTCCTGCGGTTGGACAACCTTTTCCACCTAACAGGGGGTACATACTTACATCCGTAACAGCTATGCCTGAGCCCCACCTCGCATGACCAGATAACAGATTACGTAGATTCATTTCATTCGTTCATTTCATTTTCTTAAACATGTGCAGAAATCCGTTTTCATGTTATTTTAAAAGACGTGATGCATAAACAGTTAAATGCATAAAGTAAACATACATCGTACATACCATCAATACAATAAAAGTATAACCTATAAAAGAACTAATCCTAACTACCCAACCAAAACATTTAAACAACCAAGACTCCAATGATCCTCGACGAGACTTCGACGTACGGTGTAGGCCAATCGGCCATAGTAAGTCACGAGAACTTACCTCGCGTCCGTTGCAAATTCTAGCTCCGTCCACGAGCGTTGTTCACCTAAGGAAAATTCACAACAATCGTCGTTAAAACGCGTTTAAACCGTTAAATGTCCAAATTAACGAAACTTTAACTAAAGAAATTTTCTAAAATTCTAATTTAACTCATTGAGGCATTTTTATCGAGAAATCCACGCTCGACACCTCAAAACCTCCATTAACGAGTTTTTCCAAAACCTCTAAATTCTCGAACCCTAACATTTCTCACAAATATATTCGACTTCGTCCAATAACGCTCGATACATCCATTGTATTCACAACTACGGTAAACCTAAAAATTTCAAACCCTAAATCACGTTTTTAATGAAACCCTAAACGAAACCCTAATCGTTAAACGACCCGAAAACTACGAATAAACTTTTCAAAACCGTAGAACCTTACCTAGAATGTCGTTTGAGGAAGAAATCGCGAAGAAAACCGAGTCAACGGAGGAGAGCTCGATCGTCGGATTGAGAACGCTGTGAGAGGAGAGAAATCGCAGGGAGAGAGAAATGCACAGAGAAGAAATCGTGAATGAGGGAGAAAAGAAGAAAACTTATGATTTTAATAAAACTTTGACTTGGCAAATTACCTTTTTGCCCTTCCTTTGATTTTCTATTTGTTTCGTCTGTTGTTTCGTTAATTGTCTAACGATTCGGTTTCTTCAAATTTTTTTAATTCACCAATAGTTCTAACTTATTATCAGGGCTTTATTAAAACTGTCTATTCGCAAATCAGACCACGTTTACTATTTTTACCACAACTTCCTTTAAATTACGAGAAACGTAATTCTCATAAAATTAGCGTTACAACTCCTAAAATTCCTAAAATTTTCTTAAAATCCATATTAATTATTAGGATCGTAATAACGCTTTCTTTTCACGAAATCTACTTAATTTGACATAATTACAAAAATACCATATACATATATAATTACAAAATCTCGTAAAGAACCAAGTGTTGCAATGCCCCTTGGTGTGCTTGGATTAAATTGCAAAGATTTTATGAAGATGAATTAAAGGAAGCCTTGGATTTGAGCGCAAATTCTTTTTCAACCCTAAAAGGATGATGTGTCACGAGACTCCCCTTACAACAAAACGAACCAAGTAATTTTATAACCTTCTTGTTCATCATGTAGGTTTCATTTTCCTAGCTAGTTTGGTGGCAAATCAAAGTTCATAAAATAAAGAGGAGGCAAGATGTTCAGAAGCTTAGAGCATGGGAGCGACATCCAACTCAAAAATCTTCCTCACTTGGAACATCACTCATGAGACCAACTCAAGCAACTTTTATCTTGAAGCCTAATTTCATTAGAAGAACAAATTAAGAAAGATAGCTATTATTTGAATGTTATGTCCAAGAAACAAGAGAAGTCAAACATATATGTATTGACATGGCAACTCGGCAACCAAGTCACTTTTCACCATGGCCACAACACCTTCACATGGTGGAAGCACTTCATGGCCAAGGCAAAGGTAGTTTGTCAATGGTTGTGCTATATTTTTGGGAGTCCAAGAAGTATTATAAAATGGACTTGATGTAATAGGTGCTAGAAAGAACACCTTTTAGGACTTAGAAATCAAATTTCCCAAAAGAGGTAATTCTATGTACTCAGCATTTTGGTCTAGTGGAGTACCCATTTTTTTCTCTTTTGTTTTTTTGAACCATGTGATGTCTCTTTTGGGGTGCAAGATTAAGCAAATATTTGAATAAAAATCGTGTGAACTGCTATTCCTCAAACTTGGAGTTTTCTTCAAGTTGCCACCTCTCCTTGGTAAGTGATATCCAAGTATTGAATGTGTGTTTTTTTGGTTCCACTCTTTGTGAGTATAGGTGGAATTCATTTCTTATTATACCTTTCTCTTCCTCTTCCTATAAGAGTTGGATGTCTAGCAAGATATATAAAACTCTCGCATCACAAGCAAGTTTGAGATGTTTATCCATGAAAGTTGAATAACACCAAGGAGGTACAACTGTAGCATCTTCTGGGCAAACCTACACTCCCGTAATCATATCTTTTCATCCACAACGATTCAACCCCGTCATTTTTGGAGACAATCATTCTCATATATAAAATTCATCCTATCAAAAACTCACAACCATACGTCTTCAAATGAGTGAGTTATACATTTCCAAAGGTCACCCAGTTTATCGGCTAGAAAAGAAGTCAAGGTTCCCAGCACCTTTCACCATTTCCAGCATAACTTCACCAATTTTGACAGTCCAATTTGGAAGATAGTCCTACACACCCTGAACTAGAAGCTGCCAAAATTTTAGCTCCAAAGTCTAAGTAGTGATTGAGTTGTGCCTGTGCAAATTTGCTGCTCTACTCGGCTAAGTAGCCTAGTCGAAAAAACTTTATGTCAAGAACTTGCCCCCATTTGGTGTCAAGCCATGTCTGGAGCTTGGGCTCTTGCAACTCTATCTGGGATACCATTGCAGACTATTATGACTGAGTTCTAGGCGCCCACACTTGTACATCTCAAATTTTTGCACACAGGACTGGGCTACTGCGACTTGACCCTTCTTGAGATCTGACGCTCATAAAATACTTCTTTTTGACATTGCTTGGGGCTGGAAGCTACACTTCTTCACTAGCATCCGTGCATATCATACTTGACGTTTTGAGCAATCCTTTTATTTGAGTTGTAAGAATGAGCTTCAATATTGGTTTGCATGAAATCAGTGAACATTTTAGTACTCCTAAATACCCATTCTCAAGGGTATTTTCAATGCAAATAATAATATATGTGAAGTTAGAATAAATTAACTATTTTAAGTAGATTCATCATGAAGACAATCAATATTAATTCCTTTGAAAGATTTACTCAAAATCAATAACTTCTTTTTGATTTTAACCTTTTGTTACCATTCTTGAAAGTCCACAATATAGGGTCAATATATAAAGCTACATGACACGCTTCACTTAACAATCATCTTTAGTTTAATACTCACTTAATAAGTTCAACCATAAGATCACATCAAACTGATCCATATATATAAAATATTCAACCTGAAAGTAACTTGTACTTGTTAACCATAAAATCTGCAATATGTTAAATGTGAAACATCTCACTATTATCATTTAGCATAACTCACTTACAAAGGGAATGTTAACGTTTTCTTACCATTGTACTCAAAAGAGACTCAATAGCACAGAAACAATAATATGTCATGCTTAACATCCCACAACACTACCAATAAATTGGGATAGAGTAGTCGCACTATCAATGACACAATGTCCAATCCAATCTTAGGCATTAAAACTCCAACTACATAAACATGATCAAAGAACTTCTCTGTTAGCTCTTTTTAGTAATCTCACTCTTATTATCATCTTTGGTAATATTTCATTATAGTCACTAAAAAACTCATCAAATATCCTTAACATACTAATAATAATCAACGCTCAAAGATAGAACTGAACTCCACACTTGTTAGTCTAATGAAATTCTTAGGTCACAAATGATCTTAAACTTATTATTTACCAATCTTGATCAATTACTTAAATTCACTGTGTCAATTTCACAAACTTGACATGACATTCAAAAAATGCGATCTCTCAAACTCAGTAATGATACCTAATAACTATGCTCAATCTCTGCCTCAAGGTATAGTTGATATCATGAAACACTACCTTATACTAGTTCCAATTAACATCCTTGATCAAGTAGTCAAACATCAAGACTTCCACCATATTTTCATTATCTTCTTAAAATAAAATATGGTGAAACAAAGTCTCGCACTTCGTCAAAACATCAATAATATCTAGATTCTATGCTAAAACTTAATGTCATTTTTCTTTAGATAGAATTTAATTCACTCCCAAACATTGGGAAATTTCATATGTTAATATTCCTAAGAATTTTTTACGATAAGTCTCAAGGTTCATCATCAAACATTCAAGGTTTAAGACACATAAATTCTTAAGAGTATATGCAACGAGCCTCTTACCCCTATACGTAAAGATTATAGAACGTCACTCAAGAAACAAAAGACCAATATATTGTAACTTAGTTATTTACTCACATACACAAGGTGCTCTTCTAGGTTATCTTAAGAACTATTTACAAAGTCAAACTAAGTTTTAACACAAAGTCCATGAGCACAGTAATTTCAAATCTCTGTTATACTATCATACTATTTATCTTAGCGATGTCACTTTTAAAATATCAATTTGGCTCTGATACCTAAAATTCTAAGGGGACCCTGATATGGTTTGCTCCTACAAAAATAAAGTTAAAACAGCAACAGACATAGGGTTCGGTACTCTCGGCTCAATCCGAAGAGTATCCCAAAACAATATGCACAACTTTATCAAATTAGATCCAAATGCTGTGAAAATTTAGCAGAAACTAAATTTCAGGAAGAAAATCATTGAGATGAATGAAATATACAAGGAACACCAACGGGGTCAGAGAGGCAACTTATGGCACCTTCGGATAATGAGACCTTCAATGGAAGAGGGAATGCTCCAGTACAATAGGCTTGGTTTCCACCCTTCTTCTTAATTCCAAACTTCAAAAGATTGGAGAGAAATGATGTCTCTAAAAGCCATCAAATAACCATAAACTTGGAGGACAATGAAGGCAAACTCTACTCGGATATCACACACCGAGGCAAAACACTTTGGAGGCCGAAGAGCACTTCGAAGATGAAGGAAAAGCTTCAGTTTTCTATTAATCAAAAGTGTCTTTACAATGCATCAAAATATGCTTAAATACCTTCTAAGGATTGCTAGGGCTTTGGCAACAAAGAAAAGTAACGGCTGATGAACAAATAAAAGAGCCATTGGGCTCAGGTCTCGGCCACGCACGTGCGCGTGCTTCCTTACTTCGACATCCGACATGCATGGAAAGCTTGGTGTCCCTCCATTGGTCCTTAGTCCTTACTAGAACGTGGCTGAGTTGGCACGGATTCAAACTGTCAAAGGAAGTTTCTAGTTTAATCCCTTTGGCCATCGTTCGACTACGTGGCTTGTTCTTGCGTGCGCTAATGAATGGCCCACGGTGCTGGCTAGGTTAGACATCCATGCGTGTGCCTACCAACACTCTTCCGTATGACCAGGTCGCCTATCCATGCGCTCCAGCCAACCCCTCTTACGCCATCTCTTGGCCATGTGCGTGAGAGATCCAATGTGCGCGCCAAACCTCGACCATGTGCGCGCCAAACCTCGACCACCAGCTAACCTAAAAGCTACTATGCAATGCATACTAACAAAATAAAGGTCAATGTTTGTCATAAAATACAAGAAAAGTCCAATGTTTGTCACGAACAAAAAAATACACAAAATACTTGATTACTAGGATTTGCCTTCGGGAAAACAAATTCCCTCTTCAATGTGAGATGATCCTCAAAGTGATTCCCAAGAGAGAACATATGTAGGTTTACTCATGTCTTGGGAATTTGGCTCCCACTCCAAGCTACTAAAACGGCCTTCACCTGCAAAACTAGCAAATTTGTTAGAATAAAGATTAATTGGTGATTGTACCTTGGTTTTAGAACGAGTCACAGACTTCCAAGGCATATATCACCCTCCTTGGTGAGTGAGGATTTGACCTCAAATCTAGGGGTTCAGTCCTTCTCGATGTCGTCTTTCTCTCCAAGATACAATGATAGATCCTGTACGTTAAAGGTAGTTGATACTTCATAGTCCCCTAGTAAGTCCAATTTATAAGTATTGTTGTTAATGCACTCTAAAATCTTAAAGGGTCCATCAGCTCGTGGAAGGAGTTTGGATTGTCATTGCTTGGGAAAATGTTTCTTCCTCAGATGGAGCCACACTAAATCCCCTTCATTGAATATCACTTCCTTACGCCCTTGTTAACACGTTTTGCATAGGTCACATTCTTCTTCTGTATGGCTTTCCAAGTCACCTTATGTATTTGTTTGACTTATGCAGCTTTGTTAGCCCCTACTGAGTTTCCAAGATTTGTCACAGGGAGTGGCACTAGGTCTAATGGTGTAAGGGGATTAAAGTCATATACTACCTCAAAAGGTATCTGCTGAGAAAAGGTGTGGACACTCCAGTTGTAAGCAAACTCTAAATATGGGAGTTGGACATCCCAATCTGTTAACTTTTTTCCCACAATGCTCCTTAGGAGAGTTCATAGAGTCTTGTTGACTATTTCAGTCAGACCGTCAGTTTTGGGGTGAAAGGATGTACTGAATAGAAGCTTTGTCTCAATCTTCTTCCATAAGGTCTTCCAGAATATGCTCAAGAACTTAGAGAGTCTATCAGACACTATACACTGTGGTACTCCATAAAGACTAACTACTTCCTTAAAGAAGAGTTCAGCAGTAATGGTGGCGTCAGCAGTTTTGGCACATGCAATGAAATGTGCTATCTTGGAGAAATGATCAATGACTACTATAATGGAATCCTTAGCTCTAGCTGTGGTGTAACGACAGCCCAGCCGTACATCGCTGGCACGTCACCCCGTTCTAGATCTCACCATACGCGGGGTCAAGTCGTGCAGTTCGGCCCATAGTCCCATTGACACTGCCAGGGCAGCTGGCATTGTCGGATAATCCTTTGAACGACTCGACCACTTTTGCTCTGATACCAATTTGTAACGCCACCGAACCCACCCCGACTCGGTGTGCTACTTTCCTCACACTGCCCACGTTTAAAACGTAATTTAAAATAATTTTCGATAAAATTTAGACTCAATTTTTTGGGTTTTTCGTACCCTCAAAAATGGTTGGAAAACGTGCGTAAAATACGTGCCAAAAGTGTTGGAATGATCGGGTTAAAACATAATTGAAACGGGAAAATTTTAAAAAATATTTGAAGTGGCCCATGCAAGGCGCCACGCGTGCGCCCAAGGCATGCAGCGCACGCGCACACACGGCATGTAGGAGGTGCCGATTGGTCGGCAACGTCTTGGGTTGCCAATCGGGAGAATTAGTAAAGCGCCGATCAATCAGGCGCGTGCCCAGCCCGGCACCAGCGCTCCTCCACGTGCCTCCCTCCGGCCACCATGCACCATTTTTACTTTTCTCCCATTTTTTTCAAACCACACTCCACCAAATCACCTAAAATTTACCCTAAACTTTTCCCGACATCCCCAACTCCTTGACACGTAAAATTCTAGGAAAATAACTGTAATACCCGGTTCCATCGAACTGATTTTACATTGTCAACTAATAGTGTACATTTTATGGATGAAATTGGGAGAATTATTGATTAGGTTAATGAGTGACTAAGTAAGGGCATAATGGTAAATAGAGATCTATAGTGGATAACGTATTTGAGGGAGGGTTTAATGAGGTTTAGCCACCACTATTTCTCATTTTCCTTTCTCAGCATTCAACTCAGCTAAGCAGAGTTTCTCACGGCAATTTTCTCTCCCATTCTCTCCAAGCTAGGTGAGTTCTACTTTGATTTCTTGCTACATTGTAACTGTCGATGGTAGAGGGGATTATAAATGTGGTTTTTAGAATGCTTTAAGTGAGAGTTAGTTCGGGTTTTGTGGTGAATCAATAATGCTCAAAAACCAGAGTTCCAAACTAGTTTCCTTAGATTTCTGGTTGATTTAGGATTATGTTTAGAAAAGATTTGATTAATGTTCTGTTTATGGTTTTAGGTTTGAGCAAACTTCCGAGGTAGACTTCAACCAAACTTTTTAGGAGACCTGGTAAGTAGAGTATGTGTGTGCTTTCGGGCCTACATCACAAAACAGTAGGGTTTATGTGTGTTTATGAATGTCTTCAAATATGTCATACATCATGTTTTATTGAATGAGAACGAAAATGAATTTACATGTAAAGGCATGGTGAGACATGGGACAGATTGTATCAGATCAGCTATTAAAGGAACTAATCCTCCCCTTAATCTAGTAGAAGATTTATACGGGAAAATTGATCCACTTCCCATCGGACGAGGGATCAGATCACCTGTTAAGGGAACTAATCCGCCCCTTAATTTAGTAGAGGATATTTATACTTTGGGAAAATTGATCCACTTCCCATCGGACGAGGGATCAACAGACAACAATTACGAATACAACTGAGATGAGAAAGTAGAAATTGCATGAATAGGATTCTAATTCAGTATTGCATTTCATTTTGCTCTACTTATTTAGGATTAGGCTAATAGAGGAGTTTTGTGATGTAGGTGAAGAAGCCTCAGAAGGTGTGTTCTCTGAGCATGTTGAGGACTAGGCTGGTTGGGGGAGCACATTCATGCCTCGACTTGGTGAACTGATGGGGCGGTTAAACTAATGGTAGTAGGTGTGGAAGTTTAGTGAACTATTGTCCAGTTTACTTTTGCTGAGAATTTTAAAGACAGTGATAGTTTTTAGTATTTCGGTTATGCTTTTTTTTGGGATTTTTCTGGTAAGAATACTTGATGATTATAATTAGGTCTTTTACTGAATTTGGAGAAATTTATGGATTTAAGCTGTTTTGAATGATTACAGTTAATTTACAAGTTCTTTTAGTAGTCAGCTTTGTTCTTTGTTTTGAGTGTGTTTGTCTACCGGTGGATGTTGTCTATCGGTTGATGTTGAGTGTGATTGTCTATCGGTAGATGTTGAGTGTTACTGTTCACCGGTGGATGTTGTCTATCGGTGGATGTTGAGTGTTACTGTTAACCGGTGGATGTTGTCTATCGGTGGATGTTGGGTGTTACTGTTCACTGATGGATGTTGTCTAACGGTGGATGTTGAGTGTTACTGTTCACCGGTGGACGTTATCTATCGATGGACGTGGAGTGTTATTGTCTATCAGTGGATGTTGTCTATCGGTAGATGTGGGTAGCCGACGTGTCGTTCGGCTGACTTGAGCGGTGGATGCGTGTAGTCGACGTGTCGTTCGACTGATGTGAGCGGTGGATACCTTTTGTTTCTATGTCTATCGCTGGAACTATTCAGCGGTAGAGGTGTTCTGTTTTCTTTTGTTTTCTTTCAACCGATTGACTTTAATATTTTAATTAATTAATAAATGTTGTTTTATACAAATGAATTTCTGCTGCAAGTTTTAACGTTTTAAGGGTCAAACTTTGACCGTTGTGTGAAATTTTGAAATTTTCCCAGAATGTCATAGTGTGGTTCAGTATTATGAATAGCGAACCGGGTTTATATAATTCAGGGCGTTACAGATTGGTATCAAAGCCATTTAGTTAAACTGTTCAAAAGATTACTCATTAGTGCCGATCGTCGCATGGAAGTACTCCAACAACTGTAAGTGTTTATGTTAACTTTAGTTGTTAGATACTTATGAGAATAATTAACCCTGTACAGGAATTTAGTAAGATGTCTAGACGACCAGGAAGACCAAGGGTACCAAGAGAGATACCAAATCCGGGACGTGAGGAAGATCCTAGTGTGATTAGGCAGCTGACAGATTTGGTGCGTCAACAAACAGACTTAGTGCGTCAGCAGTCCAATCAGTTAGGTGTGTTGTTGAACCGAGAAGTACAAGGAAGTGCCAACTCGAGTTCCAGTAGTGAGCATTCAGGAGACCGATTCCGGAGGCTACAACCACCCACATTTGATGGAAAGTCATCCAATCCGATTGTTGCTGAGGAGTGGCTTAGGAAGATTGAGAGCATGTTCAGATGTGCCAACATTGGAGAAGGAGAAAAAGTCACTTTGGCAACATTTCATCTGGTTAGTGATGCTCTGCTTTGGTGGGAATCAATGGAGACCACCACCGATGTCCTGGCAATGTCGTGGGTGCAATTCAAGGAAGTTTTCTATGAGAAATATTTCAGTAGCACTGGCCAAACTTCGAAGAAAGTAGAGTTCTTGCAATTGAAACAATCGAGGTCTGTGGCTGAGTACAGCAGACAATTTGAAGTCCCTGTCAAGATTCGCTGGACACCTTGTTCACAGGAATGAAGATAAGGTGTTTCAATTTGTGCATGGACTAAAGCCAGAAATTTAAAGATGAGTCAAATTCTGTGGTATTAAAGGTTTGTCATTCAGTGAAGTTGTGTCCACAGCATTGAATGTGGAGCCCCACGAAAGTTCATCCAGCCCCACCAGCATAGAGGAATGAAAAGGCCCAGTGAAGGCCAGAGTAACCAAGGAACAGGAAGGAAGGTGCAGGACACCAGAAAGTTTCCCCAGTGCCCGAAATATTTGAAGAGTCACCCGGGCGAGTGTAGATTGGGTTCTGGTAAGTGTTTCAACTGTGAGGAGGTTGGACACGCATACAGAGATTGCCCGAAGCCTAGAGTCACCTGATGCTTCAACTGTAACAAAGTCGGCCATATCAATAGGGACTGCCCAGCCTTGAAGAATGGCCCCTACTAAGTTAAAACCGAGGATATTCTCCATGATGGAGTCAGGTGATGAAGACAAGCCTACTGTGGTGTCAGGTACCATATTGATCAACTCTGTGTCTGCTTTTACTTTAATAGATTCTTGTGCGACACTATTCCTTTATAGCATCTGCGTTTGCTGTTAAGTTAGATGTACAGTTTACCCCTACTGTGCATGTGTTTAATGTTGCGTTACCCTCTGGTGAACGCATGCACTCTAACCAAGTGATGCTTGATAGTGTTGTGTTTGTAGGAAACATGAATCTACTTGCTGACCTTATTATTATGGATATAATGGAATTTGATGTAATCCTAGGGAGTAGTTAGTTTTCACCCCCTGGTGGTTTGAAACATACCTTTCAAGTTTTGAAGAAGAGTAAGGAAATGACTGTTATGACTTCTTTCACCACTAGACCTTCTCCATGTGGGGAGTATTTGTGCTTCTTAGCTAGCGTTTTAGACACACAACTTGTAGGAAAAGCAAGTCCTAAAAATGTCTTAGTTGTCCAAGACTTTCCAGAAGTATTTCTAGATGACCTTCTTGACTTGCCACCAGATAGGAAAATTGAATTTGTTGTAGATGTTTACCCCGGCAGCTGAGCCTGTGTCTAGGAATCCCTATAGATTAGCACCTACAGAGCTTAAAGAATTAAAGAAATAGTTGGAAAAACTATTGGAAAAAAGGGTTCATACGCCCAAGCTTTTCACCATGGGGTGCACCTGTTCTTTTTGTCAAAAAGAAGGATGGATCAATTCGTATGTGCGTTGATTATCAGGAATTAAATAAGTTAACTATCAAGAACAAGTATCCATTACCAAGGATTGATGATTTATTCGACCAGCTTAATGGTGCGCGAGTTTTTTCTAAGATTGACCTAAGGTCTAGTTATTACCAATTGAAAGTCAAATCCGAAGATATTCCAAAGACAGCCTTTCGCACGAGGTATGGACATTATGAGTTCTTGGTAATGTCCTTTGGATTGACCAATGCACCAGCAACCTTTATGGATCTTATGAATAGTGTGTTTCACGAGTATTTAGATAAATTTGTCATAGTATTTATTGATGATATCTTAATCTATTCGCGTACCAAGGACGAGCATGCAAGGCATTTGAGTTTGGTGTTAGGAGTATTAAGGCAGCACCAACTTTATGCTAAGTTTTCCAAGTGTGAGTTTTGGTTGGACAGAGTTCACTTTCTTGGTCACGTGATCTCTGGTGAAGGAATATCTGTCGATCCAGCTAAGGTTCAAGCAGTTAATGAGTGGCCCCAACCGAGGAATGCTATAGATATTCGAAGTTTCTTGGATTAGCAGGATATTACAGAAAATTTATTGAAGGATTCTCAAAGATTGCAACACCCATCACTCGGTTAACAAGGAAAAACATGAAGTATGTGTGGACTGATGGATGTGAGCATAGTTTTTAGACTCTGAAACAGAGATTGACCAATGCTCCAATATTGACACTACCTGCAGAGAATGAAAAGTTTAGCATTTATTGTGACACTTCCAAAGTTAGACTTGGTTGTGTGTTGATGCAAGATGGAACAGTAATAGCCTATGCTTCTAGAAAGTTGAAAACATATGAGAAGAATTATCCTACACACGACTTAGAATTGGCTGCAGTGGTTTTTGCATTAAAATTTGGAGACACTACTTGTATGGATAATCTTGTGAGATATTTTCAGACCATAAAAGTCTGAAGTATATTTTCACATAGAAAGAATTAAATATAAGGCAGCGTCGATGGTTTGAATTTGTCAAAGATTATGATTTTCAGATCAAGTACCACCCCAGCAAGGCGAATGTGGTGGCTGATGCATTGAGTAGAGTGACAACATCAGCCTCTGCATTGATTCTTGACATACCATTAGCCTTAGAGACTGAATTCCAAAGATTTAACCTCGAGGCTGTGTCCAGTGTGTCAGCCATGCTTTCTGCCATATCCTTGAAGCCTACTATTTTGGAAAGAATAAGGGAAGTTCAAGTGAATGATGCTGAATGCATCAAGTACAAGTCAAACATGGATTCTTCTAATAAGTCAGATTTCAATTATTCGGATGATGGAATTCTCAAGTTTCGGAATAGGTGGTTTGTTCCGGCTAATGTTGAACTTAGAAATGAAATTCTTTCGGAGGCACATTCTTCAAGACTCTCTGTCCATCCTGGAAGTACAAAAATGTATAAAGACCTTAAACAACATTATTGGTGGCCAAATATGAAAAGAAGTGTGGCAGAGTACGTAGGATTGTATTTAGTTTGCCAACAAGTTAAAGCTAAACATCAGAGGCCTGCAGGAGCATTGCAACCATTACCAGTTCCCGAATGGAAATGGGAACAAATAACGATGGATTTTGTGGTAGGATTGCATAGGACAGCAAAGGGACATAATGCAATTTGGGTGATAGTTGATCGTCTAACCAAAACTGCCCATTTTTTGCCCATAAAGATGACCTACTCGATGGATTAACTTGCTGAATTGTATGTGCATGAGATTGTTAGATTTCATGGAGTTCTAAGCACTATAGTTTCTGACCGAGACTCTAGATTTACATTGAAGTTTTGGAAGAGTCTGCATAAGGCTATGGGTACACAGCTCAACTTTAGCACAGTCTTTCACCCTCAAACAGATGGACAATCCGAAAGGACTATTCAAACCTTGGAGGATATGCTTCGTGCATGCATATTAGATTTTCAGGGTTCTTGGAGTAAGTACTTATCATTGGTGGAGTTTTCTTATAATAACAGCTTTCAAGCAACAATAAGAATGACACCGTATGAAGCATTGTATGGACGAAAATGCAGATCTCCTTTGTATTGGGACGAAGTTGGTGAAGCGCGATTGATTGGTCCTGATATTGTGCAGCAAACAATGGAGAAGATTGCCCTCATCCAACAGAGAATCTTAACAGCTCAAAGTCGACAGAAAAGCTATGCCGATAGGAGACGTAGAGAATTAGAGTTGAAGTGATGGATGAATGAGGTTTTCTAGGTATCACCTTCAATGATTCGATACAACTGAGATGAGAAAGTAGAAATTACATGAATAGGATTCTAATTCAGTATTGCATTTCATTTTGCTCTACTTATTTAGTATTAGGCTAATAAAGGAGTTTTGTGATATAGATGAAGAAGCCTTAGAAGGTGTGTTCTTTGAACATGTTGAGGACTAGGCTGGTTGGGGGAGCACATTCACGTCTCGACTTGGTGAACTGATGAGGCGGTTAAACTAATGGCAGTAGGTGTTGAAGTTTAGTGAACTATTGTCCAGTTTACTTATGCTGAGAATTTTAAAGGCAGTGATAGTTTTTAGTATTTCGGTTATGCTTTTTTTTGGGATTTTTCTGGTAAGAATTCTTGATGATTATAATTAAGTCTTTTACTGAATTTGGAGAAATTTGTGGATTTAAGCTGTTTTGAATAATTACAGTGAATTTACAAGTTCTTTTAGCAGTCAGCTTTGTTCTTTGTTTTGAGTGTGTTTGTCTACCAGTAGATGTTGTCTATCGGTGGATATTGAGTGTGATTGTCTATCGGTGGATGTTGAGTGTTACTGTTCACCGGTGGATGTTGTCTATCGGTGGATGTTGAGTGTTACTGTTCACCGGTGGATGTTGTCTATCGGTGAATGCTGGGTGTTACTATTCACCAGTGGATGTTGTCTATCGGTGGATGTTGAGTGTTACTGTTCACCTGTGGACGTTGTCTATCGGTGGACGTTGAGTGTTATTGTCTATCAGTGGATGTTGTCTATCGGTAGACGTGGGTAGCCGACGTGTCATTCGGCTGACTTGAGCGGTGGATGCGTGTAGTCGATGCGTCGTTCGATTGATGTGAGCGGTGGATGCCTTTTGTTTCTATTTCTATCACTGGAACTATTCAGCGGTAGAGGTGTTCTGTTTTCTTTTGTTTTCTTTCAACCGATTGACTTTAATATTTTAATTAATTAATAAATGTTGTTTTATATAAATAAATTTCTGCTGCAAGTTTTAACGTTTTAAGGGTCAAACTTTGACCGTTGTGTGAAATTTTGAAATTTTCCCAGAATGTCATAGTGTGGTTCAGTATTATGAATAGCGAACCGGGTTTATATAATTCGGAACGTTACAATGACTCCAAAACATCAGTGAAAACGTAGAACTAAGTGAAAATCAATGTCGTTTACTATACGAAAAATGGAGCAATATAACTGCTAAATTTTTTAAAAACCAAAAAATCTAAAAATCAAACACTTTATACAGTAACTCCCCAAAGGTCGTTCATAATACAAAACCATGATTTAAAAGAGTTATAAAACCTCGTCAACATTTACACGATTAAAATCCAAAAATCCAACATCCAACATCCAACAAACTAATAAAATACCAAGTCCACAAATCTCCGAGAAATCCATAGTCGAGGCACCCCGACAACTGCCTGCACCGGCGTACCCCGTGCGTCAATGACTGCATCCTAGTTTTGGGTTCCCTCCTCAAGCTCACCTGTATAAATGTTGTCACCTACACCACAGAACACACACACGTAAGCTTTCGCTTAGCAAGTAGGGGATAAGAAATATAAACATGCACAATGCACACACAACAACCCTAACACATGCGGTTTCTACTCACTCCGTTAATTCGTTTCATTTTTCGTTGCATTTCTACTATTTACTCATGCACGTTAACGACGAGACGTTAAACCCTATAGTGCTCCTCTTGCACATTTACGACGAGGCGTTCAACTCCCTAGTGCATGCTCTAGCACGTTAACGACGAGACGTTAAACCCTCCAATGCTCCTCTTGCACGTTAACGACGAGGCGTTCAACCCTCTAGTGTTTTCTCATACACTTTTCAACCTCATCATTAAATTCATGCACAAAATGCGTTCTTTCGTTTTTCGAAACAATGATGCATGTCATGACAATATTCAACTACAAAACGAAAATAAACAACCAAACAATAAATCCTACCGTTCTGTGGTGTAGGCCCGAAGGCAAAACAAATGTAATCCACTACTTACCTGATTCTCGGCACATGTTTGTTCACTGAGACTACTCTAAAGGATCGCTCGGCAACCTAGCAATTATAAGGAAAAACTTAGAAGCAACAACCAAAACTAGCAACACTTAACAAATCTACAATTGAAACCCTAAACCCGATTTTCCAACAAATTTTGGTGTCCAACTTCAAACGGCCATAACTTATTAGTTTTTCAATGGATTTTGACGTGTCACCACATTCTGTAAAACTCTACACATCTACTATTCATTGAAACACTCAAAATCAACAACCAAACAAGTTGGCTAATTCAAAAACACAGAAACAGAATCGGCCCTCAATGTTTTCAAAACTGATTTTTCATTCATTTCCACCAAAACTCCATTCTAACTCCATAAACCACCTAAACTAATCCCTCTAACATTTAAAACACTAATTCTAGAAAGAAAACTAGCCAAGAACCACAATTTTCGGAGCTCTCAAACTAGGGTTTCCAAACCCCCTAAAAATCCACCCAAAACTCATTAAAAATATTCAAATTCTTCACCTAAGCACATCCCAACAAAAACCCATTAACTTTTACCTCAAAACCTTGAAAACTTTGATGAGAAGAAGGTGGAAGAAAGCTCTAATGGTGGCTGGAATCGTGGAGGCCAAATGGAGAAGAATACTACTTTTTGTTCTTTTTACCCACACTTTACCACTTTTATAAACACCATTTCTTTTATGAAATAACCCAAACATTACTCTTCCTTATTCCCAACTTGATTTCATCCCCTTTTTAAACCTTTCTTTCACTTTTAATTAATTACATTTACTTTTACATAAAATTCTATAATAACCAATATTAAACAAATCCAACTTAGTAATTTTCATTCCAATTGGACTTCCAATTTGCTTAGAAAAATTCTAAGATTAATGTTAAACACCCCACATCGTTTAATCTAAAGGCTACATATGCTATGGAAATTTTTGGGTGTTACAATAATACCAAAATGAGGGATCTTCCCTCTAGTAATGATGTCTCCAGTTCTCCCTTTGACACCAAAAGGTTGGTCTTGTCCCTTTCCTTCTTTCTGGCTGCTTCATCGTTGGCTACTTTTTTTGGCGTTAATAGCGCAAACTTGATTGTTTTTCTCCAGAATTTTAAAGAGTAGTAGTTTGAATAGTCATCGTGTGTTGCCTTTCTATCATATTATCATGGCATACCCAAAAGTAAGTGGCTGTCATTTATTGGTACGACATCACAAAGGACCAAATCCTTGTATCCTTCGATGGTAAACTCAATAGTAACTAGTTGGGAGACTTTCACGTCATCCTTATCATCTAACCTTCGTAATTTGTAAGTTGGGTGCGTATTGGTTTTTAACCCTAGTTTTTCTTCCATGTCACAGGAAGTCACATTGGTGCAACTTCCTCCATCAATGATTAATGAGCATACTCGCTCCTTAATTAAATAGCGACTATGAAAAATATTCTCTCACTGAAAGTACGCCGAATAACCATTAGAAAAGGTCCTTCTTGTGTATGGAAAACTTTGTCTGCTGACTCACTTTCCTCTTCAACCTCCACTGCTGGTTCGTCCTCACTTTCAATTTCTCTCGTGCTATCTCTGATTACCATTACACGTCAGTTTGGACACTGGAGTGCTATATGTCCTAGACCGAGGTACTTGAAGCATTTAATTTCCTTGACTTTTGGCCGGTTTGCATCTGCCACTGCAAGTTTACTATCCCCTTCCTGTCTCTTCTAAGCTCTTAGGTTATCCCACCATAACGAAGCATATCCCGTTAACTTAACCAACACTAATTTATCCTTAATCTCTTGGAGTATCCATAGCACTGGAATACTTTCTCGATCTTATCAACCCAATCGAGGAATGCATCTCCATTGCAAGCCCCGTTGAATGAGGGAATGGATAACTTAACATGCTTGAGGTTCTCATTGTCCCTACGTCAGTTAGGAGTAAAGTCCTCATCATCCTCTTCGGTCCACTCTTCATCAAAGTACTCTTGGTTTTGATACCCTTTCCTTGGTGGTTCGGTTCTCCTCCTACGCATGGGTTCTTGGTTTTCTCTTGTACGATAAGATATTATTTCCAAGAAATAGTCAAATTGTAACACCCGAGTTTTTCGGGTCTCCGCTCCAAGGCTATTTTCGTAACTAAGTAAATTAGATCCGTTTTGTGAGCGGATAGTTTTATTAGGACCCTAGAAATTTATGGAAATTTGTAGAAGAATAAGTGAAATTTTAGAAACCCAAATCAAGAAGAGTAATGCTAGAGTTCCTGTTTTAGCCTTTTAGTATATTAATTCGTAAAAATAGTAAATCAAGTCCGTTTTACGAAAAGAAAGTGTTATTAGGGTCCTAACGATTAATGTGAATTTGTGGAGATATACGGGATTTACGAAAGGCAAAACGGTATATTAATGTTTAATAGGAATTAATATTATGATTATTATTATTATTATTATTATTATTAATTTTAAGTTAAAAATAACTGAATGGCGTTCGACGCCATTTAGTTCTTCGTGGCCGAGAGCGAACAGGGGAGAAGAGGAGGCAACGAGCGACGATTTCCGACGGCCATCACCGGCATTTTCCGGCCCTCTCCGGCCAGACGACGGTGACGTGCGGTGTCCGGTCTCTCTCCGCGCACGAACAAACGGTATGGCTCGATTTTCTCCTCCTTTCGGTTCGGTTTAGGGCTGTGCGTGAAGAGCTCGATTGAGCTCCGATCGCCGGCCGTTTTTGGTTGCTTTCAGCGTCAAATGGCCGAGCTTAACGCCGGCAATGGTTGCTGTGCAATGGTGAGCTCGGATTGGGGGAAAAACCGAGGGCTCCAAATTGGGGATTTCAGGTTTTCTATGTAAAGCCTTGGAATTTGATTAGATTATGTTAATTGGATGTTAAGGGGATTGATTGGTGAGGAAATTGGTGTGAATTGATGAAAAATCAAAAAGGGGGAAAATTTCGGGAAAGGGCAGAATCGGGTTTTGCCTGAATTGACCTAGCTCCAGACGTTTGTTTTAAAATTCCTTTTGGCAGATTAAAATAGGTTATTAGAGGAGTACGTGGCCGCTGGAATCGTTCGATTCCGATAACCGACGCAAAAGTTACGCGCGTTTGAAGTTCGGGTCAGTTTTTACCGAACCCAAATTAGTGGCCGTTTAATTAAGTTTTAGTTAGAAATTGATGATATTATGTTTTTATGCTTATTAGTGAATACACTTGTCGTTATTTAGATAGATTAAATGAATTGATGATTCTTGGTGGATTTAGGTTAAAGTTTGAATATTGGAGATTATTGGAAAAACCATTAATGGAGGTTAAGTAAATTGTGAGCACCACGTGCTCGATGAAATGCCCGAATGGAGAAAATGAAAATTTTAGGAGAAATTGCTTTAGCTAGGAGTTTAGTTTAAGTTTGGGATTCGTTTATCTAGGATCGATTTTAATGTCCTTTATTTATGAAATGTCTTAGGTGGACACGGCTTTTGGACGGTGCTCGGCTTGCTACGGACGCCAGGTAAGTGGATGTTAGGTTTCTGGCCCTTAAGGCCCTACATCGTGTCAACGTTAGGTTTTTCTGTTTTGATGATGATTTTCTGATTGTGGGATCTTGAAGTGTCGGGTAGCCTAGGTTATTAGTTAATAGTTGTTTGATAGGTTCGTAGTGATTAAAGCATGTCTATGTATGTTTATGAATTGTTCGATGATATCTCATATGTGAACTCCTCATGCATCATGTTTTATAAAAGGTGCATACGAACTATTTGCGAGCATGTTTTCACGATGAATTGAACGATAATGATTTAAAGATGATATGTGAAACGTTGAAGTAAAGAACGATCAGGTGAATGATGTATGTTCCTCATGTGAATGATGTATGTTTCTCACGGGGCAAGTCATGTATGTTCTTACAGGGCAAGTCATGTATGTTCTTACAGGGCAAGTCATGTATGTTCTCACGGGGCAAGTTATGTATGTCCTTACAGGGCAAGTTATGATTCTTACGGGGCAAGAAAATGGTTTAACAAAACGAAACGAAATAAACATGTTTTATGAAAAGTCACGCATTCATGCATACGTCATCCATAGAGCATTCCCTTACTAAGCATTAGGCTTACTGTTTATGTTGCATGATGTAGGTGACAGGCATGAAGGTGAGAGTTCCTCATGATGACAAGGAATAGGTGGTCGACGGGTGGTGCTCGTGGCGACGGGTTGTGTTTTGGCTTGGCTTGATGATCCGGTGGTGTGCCCCGAACTGTTTTGGTGGCAAATGATGTGAGTTAGTTTTGTTGGTTAGTAGGTCTACGTGTAGGTTTTGTTTATGAAAGTACGGAAATGTTTAAGTATATGGATTAGATGTTTTGGTAGAAAAATGTATGAAAAGTCGAGTGTTGATGTATATGTAGTGGAAGTAGAAAGTTTAGAATGTGGAGTCTTAATTTTAGAATATACTGGAACTGTTTGGTTGTTTTTGGTTATTTTAAAACAGGTAAGGATACGCTCGATTTTTAGAGCGATCCACGCAGTTCGTTTTCTTGAATTTGTCCGAAATTGTAGGTTATATTAGTGTCGTGTTTTGATGATCGACGAATGAGTGATTTTAAGGGATTTCAATAATCCGAGACTTCGATTTTAATGGTTTAGAAGTCGAAACGTTATGAGTGATATAAAAAGAAAAATTTACGTGGTTACGAGAGTTTAAAGTTAAGGTTACGTTATGGTTAGTTTGTTTAAGGGTTTTGGGAAATGTTTTTAAAAAAATAAGAGAAGTAATGATTATGTCACGGCAAGTCCGTGGCGGCCCTGATCGGGTTGGGGTCGTCACAGTTATGGTATCAGAGAGACGGAGTTTTAAAAGCGAGTTCTGTGATATGCCTGCCAAAAACACACCGCCGCACGAGGACTCTCCATCGACTGTAAGTATTTAAGTTTAAGTTTGATTCATAGATGTTTATATTATTTTGTCTTGTATTTGTATTGTGTCTAGGAACAAGAAAATGCCGAAAGCACCTAGACAACCTGAGGAGAATCTCATTAGCCAGCTTATAGACATAGTGCACCGACAATCAGAACAGATAGAGATTTTACTCAACCGAGATGGGAATGGTAGTGGACAAGGTAGTGTTTCATGGAACCGAGGTAGAGAACAAACTAGGCAATTTCAACCTCCAATGTTTGGTGGATGTGTTATGGATCCGATCCAGGTTGAGGGGTCCCTCGATGATTTTCCGTCAACCCCATTCGATGAAAGGCCACCACCAGCGAGGGACATTAAGAGGCCCAACGATTCCTCGATTGTGCAGGATAGGAGTAAACGACCCCGAGGAGCTCTCAAGCTCCTTCATGCCCTACATGTCGGAAGTGTCATTTTGGGGAATGTAAATTGTATTCGGACCGATGTTTTATGTGCGATAAAAGGGGTCACAGAGCCAGGGATTGTCTAGGGCAGAGCAAGAAGCTACCGAGTGGTCCCTCAAGGACAATTGTTATAACTGAGGATAGGGAAGCTGCCCAACCAAGTGTGGTTCCAGGTATAATTTTATTTCGGTAGTCTATAGAATGAAGAACATTAAAATAGAGGTGTAGTTTAGAGTAAGAATTTAATAATAAGATGTGTAAAATAGATAGAATTAGACAAAGGGTTGAAAAATATTAGGTGGGAGAGTTACTAGGTGAACAGGATAAAAGTGATGATAGATTAAATGCAAGACGACGTAAACTTTGGAGAGAAATAGTTATGCATTAAGATAGGTAACCTGACCTTGATATCACTAGTACGTCTAAGTGAATAAGAGGATGTAGTAGAAACTAGTATATCTTGGACTCGAGCTAAGTTGGAGTTATTTAGATGAAGACATTTTCGAGAGTTTAACTTAAGTAAACTATCGAGAGAGTAAGGGACGTGTTGCTTACTTTTACAAAGATAGTGCGATTGATCGATACAAAGTCTAGGATGTATAGTCAGGGTGGTTACATAGAAGTATTAGTATTGACAAATTTTGATGAGGGAAATATTGAGATCTAAGTGAGTTTGGTAAGTTAATAAATTTAGGGACAATAAAGGATCAAGGTTATACGATAGATGATACTCAAATTATATAATTTGGACGTTCTCTAGGAGATAGGTACCATCTTAAAGGACTAAGCAACGAAGGACAAATATTGATGCGTGAAAAGATTATGACCGCCACTAAATAGAAAAGAAGACTTAGTAAAGTTAAGAGTGACCAATAAATAGTAGATGCGTTAGGCATTTAGATGCTACTTAACCTAGAGACATAAAGTGAAGTATAAGGGTTAGGTATTAACTTGAGACGCCTAAAAAGTGTAACGAATCAAAAGAGAGCTTAACACCTTAGATTGAAAGTCAAGTTTAGAGGTCCAGTACACCTCGTTCAGGTTAGAGGAGCTGGTGAATTGACAAGGGTAAGTATCAATTATAGGAGATATAACAAGGATAAAAGATTTCAGGTTCCTTGAGTCATGAGCGTCGGAGTTCAGAGTTGAGTCTATAGTAATATAGTTTAAGTTAAGAACCCCGAATATGAGGCTTATTTCTGGGATGGATGTAGAAAACGTCATTACTTAATAGGTGGTTAAAACCATGGATCAGTTAAAAATTAGCGCCTAAGTAGTAATTGAGGAAATATGAAGAATGAGATCAGATTAGGTGAGTTAGAAAGCTTGGCCTATAAGGGATTAAGTGAAGGCTGATTCATATGAGAATTTAAGGAAGTGAACTCGATCACTTTATTATTTGCCTGGAGATTGGAGGATTGATGGGGCTTGTGGTATGAGCCATGGCATGCTTAGTTCCATTAAAGGTAATGGATGCTTTTATGTTTTGGGAAAATAGAAGAATAAGATTTTAGAAGATTTAGATTAAGGTTGTAGGTCTACCTACAACAAGTTTGCTAACAAGAAAATTGTTAGACAAATTATTATGAAGAAGACAAGTAGAATATTTAGAACCTGACTGGAAGGAATGAAAGATAGTGGACTAGATCGTAACTTTGGAGGAAGTCCTTGTGGAATATTAAGAATAAGTGTAGGACATTATTTAAATTAAATAAAGGGTTTAGATTTGGAGTTAAGCCCGAAAGTGAAGTCTTGCGAATCAAGGGATTGGTGAGTTATCAAGTACATTAGGAATAAGATTAAATTAGAAATGTTAAAGGGCCAACCTGTATGTAACGAAGTTGGAGCCAATGATTTTGGGAATAGCTAACGTGAATGAGATCGCAACTTAAGGAAAATAAGGACTATGTGGTGTAAGATAAAATGGACGGTTAGGTAGATCTTTGGGCTTCGAATAGTGTCATAGAGATAAGTGAGAAAATTATTTAGATTAAAGGGGGGGTTGACTTATGAGTCAAGTAATGGAGGTTATGAAATTAGGAGCACATTGGATGAAAGGAAGAGAGGGTTGCACGAGGACTGTGCAAGTGAGCCTAGAAGTGAAGTTAGAACAAGAGGTATTGGGGATGTTGCGACTCGTAAGTTATGACGATTTGTTTGTGTACCCTTTAAGTTGTTGGGTGAATAATTTAAAGAATTTGTTTAGACTTCAGAATTTGTTTGTGATTGATAAAGACCGAGATAAAAACTGGACAAAACGAGCGTAGTGGACATAATTATAGAAGCTTCGAGGATACCGTGAGAGCGTCAAGGGGTAGATTTAAGCATTTAAAGCCCTGTGTACGAGAATGACATTAGAGTGGTTAAGGAAATGTTGTAATTGCCCAAGGTAAGTAGGTTTGGAAAGCGAGAGTGATAATTTGGAAAGGAGATAGTAGGGTAGAGAAAAGTCTGAAATGGAGGGCTAGGGTAAGAAATCTATGTATCATATTCTTAGTGTCACGAAGTTGAAGAAACTTTGAGGTTTGATGTTGTTAAGTGCATATTGTTGGCATGAAACAAGAAAAGTTAGGAACTAAATGAACTTAGTTTGAGGAAGAATTAAAGTTGGAGTTAAGTTAGAGAGGATCGAGAGTCTAAGTGATGAACGTTAAGTTGAAGTCGATGGATGTATAAGCGATTGAGTTACGAAGTGAGTATTTAAAAGAATTTAAAGCTTTTGGAATATAGGAAACCATTGATACCCGAGGGGTGGGTAAGACCATAGGAGTGTCGTGAATGGTATTGCGAGCATGGTTAAGTAAATAATGTGAGGGTGAGTAATTAGAAATTTAACCAAGCAATAATTTTGGGGACAAAATTCCAATTAAGGAGGGAAGGATGTAACACCCGAGTTTTTCGGGTTTCCGCTCCAAGGCTATTTTCGTAAATAAGTAAATTAGGTCCGTTTTGTGAGCGGATAGTTTTATTAGGACCCTAGAAATTTATGGGGATTTGTAGAAGAATAAGTGAAATTTTAGAAACCCAAATCGAGAAGAGTAATGCTAGAGTTCCCGTTTTAGCCTTTTAGTATATTAATTCGTAAAAATAGTAAATCAAGTCCGTTTTACGAAAAGAAAGTGTTATTAGGGTCCTAACGATTAATGTGAATTTGTGGAGATATACGGGATTTAACGGGATTTACGAAAGGCAAAACGGTATATTAATGTTTAATAGGAATTAATATTAGGATTATTATTATTATTATTATTATTATTAATTTTACGTTAAAAATAACTGAATGGCGTTCGACGCCATTCAGTTCTTCGTGGCCGAGAGCGAACAGGGGAGAAGAGGAGGCGACGAGCGACGATTTTCGACGGCCATCACCGGCGTTTTCCGGCCCTCTCCGGCCAGACGACGGCGACGTGCGGTGTCCGGTCTCTCTCCGCGCACGAACAAACGGTATGGCTCGGTTTTCTCCTCCTTTCGGTTCGGTTTAGGGCTGTGCGTGATGAGCTCGATTGAGCTCCAATCGCCGGCCATTTTTGGTTGCTTTCAGCATCAAATATCCGAGCTTAACGCCGGCAATAGTTGCCGTGCAATGGTGAGCTCGGATTGGGGGAAAAACCGAGGGCTCCAAATTGGGGATTTCAGGTTTTCTATGTAAAGCCTTGGAATTTGATTAGATTATGTTAATTGGATGTTAGGGGGATTGATTGGTGAGAAAATTTGTGTGAATTGATGAAAAATCAAAAAGGGGGAAAATTTCGGGAAAGGGCAGAATCGGGTTTTGCCTGAATTGACCTAGCTCCGGACGTTTGTTTTAAAATTCCTTTTCGCAGATTAAAATAGGTTATTAGAGGAGTACGTGGCCGCTAGAATCGTTCGATTCCGATTACCGATGCAAAAGTTACGCGCGTTTGAAGTTCGGGTCAGTTTTTAACGAACCCAAATTAGTGGCCGTTTAATTAAGTTTTAGTTAGAAATTGATGATATTATGTTTTTATGCTTATTAGTGAATACACTTGTCGTTATTTAGGTAGATTATAGGAATTGATGATTATTGGTGAATTTAGGTTAAAGTTTGAATATTGGAGATTATTGGAAAAACCATTAATGGAGCTTAAGTAAATTGTGAGCACCACGTGCTCGATGAAATGCCCGAATGGAGAAAATGAAAGTTTTAGGAGAAATTGCTTTAGCTAGGAGTTTAGTTTAAGTTTGGGATTCGTTTATCTAGGATCGATTTTAATGTCCTTTATTTATGAAATGCCTTATGTGGACACGGCTTTTGGACGGTGCTCGGCTTGCTACGGACGCCAGGTAAGTGGATGTTAGGTTTCTGGCCCTTAAGGCCCTACATCGTGTCAACGTTAGGTTTTTCTGTTTTGATGATGATTTTCTGATTGTGGGATCTTGAAGTGTCGGGTAGCCTAGGTTATTAGTTAATAGTTGTTTGATAGGTTCGTAGTGATTAAAGCATGTCTATGTATGTTTATGAATTGTTCGATGATATGTCATATGTTAACTCCTCATGCATCATGTTTTATAAAAGGTGCATACGAACTATTTACGAGCATGTTTTCACGATGAATTGAACGATAATGATTTAAAGATGATATGTGAAACGTTGAAGTAAAGAACGATCAGGTGAATGATGTATGTTTCTCATGTGAATGATGTATGTTCCTCATGTGAATGATGTATGTTTCTCACGGGGCAAGTCATGTATGTTCTTACAGGGCAAGTCATGTATGTTCTTACAGGGCAAGTCATGTATGTTCTCACGGGGCAAGTCATGTATGTCCTTACAGGGCAAGTTATGATTCTTACGGGGCAAGAAAATGATTTAACAAAATGAAACGAAATAAACATGTTTTATGAAAAGTCACGCATTCATGCATACGTCATCCATAGAGCATTCCCTTACTAAGCATTAGGCTTACTGTTTATATTGCATGATGTAGGTGACAGGCGTGAAGGTGAGAGTTCCTCATGATGACAAGGAATAGGTGGTCGACGGGTGGTGCTCGTGGCGACGGTGTGTGTTTTGGCTTGGCTTGATGATCCGGTGGTGTGCCCCGAACTGTTTTGGTGGCAAATGATGTGAGTTAGTTTTGTTGGTTAGTAGGTCTACGTGTAGGTTTTGTTTGTGAAAGTATGGAAATGTTTAAGTATATGGATTAGATGTTTTGGTAGAAAAATGTATGAAAAGTCGAGTGTTGATGTATATGTAGTGGAAGTAGAACGTTTAGAATGTGGAGTCTTAATTTTAGAATATACTGGAACTGTTTGGTTGTTTTTGGTTATTTTAAAACAGGTAAGGATACGCTCGATTTTTAGAGCGATCCACGCAGTTCGTTTTCTTGAATTTGTCCGAAATTGTATGTTATATTAGTGTCGTGTTTTGATGATCGACGAATGAGTGATTTTAAGGGATTTCAATAATCCGAGACTTCGATTTTAATGGTTTAGAAGTCGAAACGTTATGAGTGATATAAAAAGAAAAATTTACGTGGTTTCGAGAGTTTAAAGTTAAGGTTACGTTATGGTTAGTTTGTTTAAGGGTTTTGGGAAATGTTTTTAAAAAAATAAGAGAAGTAATGATTATGTCACGGCAAGTCCGTGGCGGCCCTGATCGGGTTGGGGTCGTCACACAAATTTTTGGCTAAGCTCATTGATTTGACCTTGGAAACTTGACTCTCCCTCTCGATGGTTTTGAGCTTCGGTTTGGGGCAACTCTTGGTCCCGGTTTCGGTCTCGGATAATGCCACTTCTAGTTTTCATTTCTAATCCTAAATAGCTTCTAAAGTTTTAAGGATCAATAAGACTAACAACCAACTCAAATGGCTCTAAATAAACACACACTTCTCGGCTGAGCACTAAACCCAAATAGTCACTAAGTTTAGCAAGTTAAAACTGTATGAAATAAGTAAGCAAATCAGTTTGAAACACAAGATAAACACACAATGAAAGCACTCTGTGCTCTGATACCAAATGATATGGTTTGCTCCTACAAAAGCCAAGTTAAAACAACAACAAACACAAGGTTTTCTACTCTCGACTCAATCCAAAGACTACGCAAAAATAGTATGCACAACTTTATCAAATTAGGTTTAAATGCTGAAAATTTAGGAGAAACTTACTTGGTGAGTGGTAAGTAAGCCCGTAAAATTTCAACAAGAAAATCGTCGAGATGAATGAAATATGCAAGGAACACCCGCGGCTGGTCTGAGAGGCAACTTATGGCACCTTCGGATAATGAGACCTTCAATTGAAGAATGATTGCTCCAGCACACTAGGCTTGGTTTTCTACCCTTTTTCTAAATTCCAACATTCAAAAGATTGGAGAGAAATGATGTCTCTAAGAGCCACCAAGTAACCATAAACTTAGAGGACAATGGAGACAAACTCTACTTGGATATCACACACCGAGGCAAAGCACTTTAAAGGCCGAAGAGCACTTCGAAGATGAAGGAAAAACTTCAATTTTCTATTAATCAAAAGTGTATTTACAATGCAGCAAAATATGCTTAAATACCTCCTAAGGATGGCTAGGGTTTCGGCCACAAAGAAAAGTAATGGTTGATGAACAAAGAAAAGATCTGTTGGGCTTGAGTCACAGCCAAGCGCGCGTGACTACTTGCTTCGGCATCCAAAGTGCATGTACTTGCTTGGAAAACTTGGCGTCCCTCCATTGGTTCTTAGTCCTTGCTGGAACGTGGCTGAGTTGGCGTGGATTCAAAATGCCAGAGGAAGTTTCTGGATTAATTCATTTGGCCATCGTTTGGCCACGTGGCTTGACCTTGTGCGCGCAAATCAACGGCCCACGGCGCTAGCCAGGTCAGCCATCCATGCGTGCGCCTGCCAGCTCTCTTCTGTATGGCCAAGTCACCCATCCGTGTGCGCTCGATCTCATCTCCTTCTATGTACGCTAGCTGTGTAACGCCCCAAATACTGTACCCGTATTTCCCATATTATTTTTTTTTTATCTTTACATTTTATAAACTTTAAAACTTGACGTTAACCAGAATTGAAATCGAAACCGAAACCGGAATCGAAATCGAAGTCCGTTTAGTAAATCATTTAAAACATCAACTAAACTATTTAAATAAAACTTAAAACATTTAATTAAAAACATTTAAAATCAATTAAAAGAAGGGAGGGCAGAATCGGAATTCTGCCCTCAAAAGTAGCAGAGATCGCTGCACTGAGGCAGCGATCGATCTCTGCGCTGCAGCCGAGATCGATCGCTGCAGCTAGAATAGCCAGCAGCGATCGGTCTCTGCTGCAGAGCAGGGACCGATCGCTGCACTTAGTGCAGCGATCCTGCAGCATGCAGCGATCGATCTCTGCATGCTGCAGAGATCGATCGCTGCACACTCTGTGCAGCGATCAAACACTTGCTCTCTGGAATTCTCCAGAGAGCAAAAATAAAACCTTCAAGTCTCTGGAATCCGATTCCAGAGACCATCAACTTCCATTTTCTCAGCACCAACTTCACATTCCTACCGTTTTTACATCTTTAAACCAAATCGACTTATGCGCTAACTCAACCGACTTACGGCAGACTTTACGAAGTCCAACTGCGTGGATGTATCTAAACATCGAACATAACCGTATCAACCTAAAACCATTCAAAACGTTTTCAAAACATTCAGTAACATTTAAAACCAAAACATTTTACATACAATTATCAAAACATTATCTAATCCCTATCCAGATCCAAACAACCTAAATATACTATACATTCATATTAACCATTAATCCCCCCCAAAATACATACATAACTACCCCTCAGGTCATACGCGCCTCGACTGCTCAGCGCACTCCCACGGGCCATTCTCCCTCAACTGCTCACGCCTCGGGTGGAGGGATCTCATCCTCACCTGTGTAGAGGTCACCTACACCATACAGACACATATGAGATATTGAAATCTCAGTAAGCTACGTAAATGCAACTACATGCTATGCTATGCGTGTGGGTTCAGAAATCATGCATCGTTTTCTTTACTTTACTTTACTTTGCTTTACTTTGCTGTGCTATGAAGGTGTCACCGAGATCTCAGCCCAATAACCGGGGAGAGCACGTCCAGCGGGCGGACCACTCTTTCCGGTTAATGGAGGGGGGGTACACGCTTACAACACGTACAGCCGTGCCTGAGCCCCATCTCGCGTGACCTATGAACTGTATACCGAAGGGTCACATGAACTATATACCGATGGGTCATTTGAACTATATACCGATGGGTCATTTGAACTATATACCGAAGGGTCATTTGAACTATATACCGAAGGGTCATTTGAACTATATACCGAAGGGTCATTTGAACTATATACCGAAGGGTCATTTGAACTATATACCGAAGGGTCATCTTTACTTTGCATTTACTTTAAAACATTGTGCGGAAATTCATTTTCTATGCGTGCTTTAAAATCGTGATGCATGAACAGTTCATATAAGCAGAAAGTAAACAACCAACGTGCATACATTCATGACAGTAAAGCAGAACCTATAAACAACTAACCTAACTACCCAACCAGAATAACATAAAACAAACAGTTCCTCGAGTATTCTCGAGACGACGACGGAGTATGGTGCAGACCTTTGGGTCAAAGTAAGTCACGAAAACTTACCTGTCATCCGTAGCTCGCTGAGCTTCGTCCACGAGCGTCGTTCGTCTGGGCAAAACGCAACATTCGTAGTTAAAACCAATTTAAACTACTAAACGTCCTATTTCAATAAAACCTTAACTAAGGCAATTCCTAAAGTTTCAACTTAATTAATCGAAGTAATTAACGACGACTTAACGCTCGTTAATTTGAAATTCTAATTACGAGTTATTTCTGAAAACCCATAAATTCCCAAATTTATACTTTTTCACAAATTGATTTATCTTCGTCTAATAACATCCAATACGTTCAGTATATATATAATCACGGCTAACCTATTAATTACGAGCCCTAAACCGCGTTTTCGTCAAAGCCCTAATTGAAACCCTAAAGCTACATCTCCGTAAAACTCGAAATAACCACTCAAAGACCGAAGCTACATACCGAGGGTTGCGAGAGGGGAAGAAACCGTGAAGGATAGGAGTTGATCGGAGGTCGGACGTCGTGCGAACGTCGGCGGCCGTGAGAGGAAGCCCTCTCTGTTCGTGCGTTCCAGAGAGAAAAGAGAGAAAAAGAGAGAAAGAGAGAAAGTGAGGGAAAAAGAAAGAAAATAGGTTATTTAATTAGAATTGATTTGAAAATTACTAAAACGCCCTTCTCACTTAATTATATTGGTTTCGTCGTTCGTTTCGTTAATCGTCCAACAATCTGACTTTTCCAAATTTCCATATTTTGCCAATAACTCCTATTCGCCAACTGGGATTTATTAAATCTGTCCGTTCGCAATTCGGACTTCGTTTACTATTTTTACTAAACGTCCTTTACGTTACGAGAAGCGCACTTATTCGGAATATAGCGTTTAAGCTCCGAAAATTCCCAAAACTTCCTTAAAATTCCCATTAATAATTAGGGTCATAATGACGCTTTCATTTTGTAAAACGGATCTCGTTACTAATTTTAATAAAACATCCATTACATTACGAGAAACATAACTACTCGAAATATTGCGTCACTACTCCGAAAATTCTCGTAATATTCTTAAAATTCCTATTAATCGTTAGGATCTTAATGACGTTTTCTTTTCGTGAAACGGACCTGATTTGACATATTTACAAAAATGCTATTATATAATATATTATATCAATATAATATATTAAATTCGAAATCCGTACAAGCCGGGTATTACATTCTACCCCCCTTATTCAGAATTTTGTCCGCAAATTTGCTCCAGCTTATAGTCCTTGACATTAACGTCCCATGTTTTGCGATCTTATCCTTCGATTTATCATCAGTACTTACGGTTATATTTGTGATTCTAAACAAAAACCCTGTGCTATTTCTCTTACATCGGCCTTAAATTTGTATTTACTACCTTCGACTTAATCATTTACTTTCTTTCTAAGGTGTTGAGCACAATTTACATCGGAAATCTCACATTCTAATTAATTAACCTGGCGACATATTTGTCACTTTAACGCTTACGCGTATACCAACCTTCGTCCTTCACTTAATCACCCGCAGATTAAATCTCTTAATAATACTAGCTTCAAAATTCACTATTCATTGACGTCTTTCTTCTAGCGCCAGTCAAATTGAATGTCTATAATTCCATCCAATTTCTGGGCGATAGCTCATACCTCGACGAAATTTCCTCAATCCTGTTCAAAATCGGAATGCACAACAAACGATTGTAGTCCTTACCTTCAGTTTACGCGTCAAATCTCATCAAATCTATAAGTCTCAACCAAACGACCTCTAGGTACCTGTCACCTGACGACCTGAGCACGCGTTGGTCTATATCCAATCATTCAAACGCTAGGCTTACGAACTTATCAATAGGTCCTTACCCAAAGACTGCCTATTATCTTAAACCCTTAAAATAACTTCTACTTTCTAACATCATTTGGGTTGGCTGTTGTTCAAGGGTTCTTAATAACCTCCAAGTCGTAACCTAACTCCCCTCTATAGGTTTGTATCTAAACCTTCATCTTTCATCGATTAGTCGTACTCTAATACTCCAAGAGGGGTTGTCAATTAGACATAATTGTTATCTATTTAAAATCCATATCTCATCGGGTACATTCCTCGAATTGTTACTAAACCCTAAGTGCGTAAACTCCGTTAATTAGGTCGGAGCCATCCTGCTCGAGGTTTACCTAATAATTCTTCTTACCCGTCTTCTATTTTCTTACTTTTCTATTTTCAAGTCTATCGTTATCATCATTATTATTATAATCAAATAATAATATTGCCATACAGGTAATTTAAACAATACCTGCAAACGTAGAAGGCTGGGCCACATCGTCGGCGTCGCCGGGCTCGATAAATGCAAAGATCCTGGGCATGACTCTCCTCTGATCACTGCTTGACTGACCCCGACCCTGATTCGGGCAGCCTTTAGCAAAATGGCCTGGTTCTCCGCACCAATAGCACACGTTCGTGCCTACTCTGCACGGTCCCCTGTGCTCCCTCTGGCATTTAGGGCAAAGAGGTGACTGAGAAGCCCCTTGTACCTGTTTCCCCTTACCCCAATCATTACCTCCCTCGAGAGGTCCCCTCACATCCCGTTGCTGTTGCTGCGGCTGTTGTTGTACACTCGGTTGCCAGTCTCGGTCCCATGACTGAGGTTGGGTCTCACGAAAGAAACCCCTAGCTTGTTCCTTCGGCCTAACACATGTGGCTCTGGCAGCCTCAATATCCAGAGCCCTAGCTGTGACGTCAGAAAAGGGTACGTCGATAATACCTGAGACCACAACATGCATCCGTATCTCCGGATTCAGTCCCTCCATAAACTGGTGCACCTTCTCCTCGTTATCGCTGACAAGACGAGGTGCAAACCTGGACAATGCCTCAAACCTCCGAATATAATCCGCAACTGAACCAGTTTGTTTCAGCTGCGTGAACTCATTCCTCTTGGCCACTCTCACTGTGCGGCTGAAATACTTATCGAAGAATAGAAACTTGAACCGATCCCAAGTCATAACTGATACATCCGTCGTCGACTTGATCGAGTCCCACCAGAAACGGGCATCCATCGCCAAGTGAAAGGTAGCATAAGCCACCTTGCTCCCGTTGCCGACCTCTGCATAACTCAGCATATCTTCCATCACCCGGATCCATTCCTCGGCACGTGTCGGATCCGACGATTGACCGTCGAATACTGGAGGCCGCAGGCTTTGGAACTTTTGCATACCCTGATTACCAGGAACTACCAAGTCTTGGGCCCTCTGATTCTCTCGGTTCACCAAGTCCGTAATTTGTTGTGCTTGCCGGTCCATATGCTGAGACTGGCGGTCCAACAATTTCGTAAGTCGATCCATCGCGTCGTCTCTAGGATCCCTTCCTCGAACCATATCTATAAAACTCCTATAAAATTTAAAACAATTAATCTCTAAGAAACTAAACCAAATAAAGCTATAAACAGACTTACAGTTGATGAAGGATGTCCGCGTAGTGGCTGTGCAGTCGAGCAGTCTACAGAATCGATTTTAAAACCCGGGGGCTCTGATACCATAAATGTAACGCCCCAAATACTGTACCCGTATTTCCCATATTATTTTTTTTTTATCTTTACATTTTATAAACTTTAAAACTTGACGTTAACCAGAATTGAAATCGAAACCGAAACCGGAATCGAAATCGAAGTCCGTTTAGTAAATCATTTAAAACATCAACTAAAACTATTTAAATAAAACTTAAAAACATTTAATTAAAAACATTTAAAATCAATTAAAAGAAGGGAGGGCAGAATCGGAATTCTGCCCTCAAAAGTAGCAGAGATCGCTGCACTGAGGCAGCGATCGATCTCTGCGCTGCAGCCGAGATCGATCGCTGCAGCTAGAATAGCCAGCAGCGATCGGTCTCTGCTGCAGAGCAGGGACCGATCGCTGCACTTAGTGCAGCGATCCTGCAGCATGCAGCGATCAAACACTTGCTCTCTGGAATTCTCCAGAGAGCAAAAATAAAACCTTCAAGTCTCTGGAATCCGATTCCAGAGACCATCAACTTCCATTTTCTCAGCACCAACTTCACATTCCTACCGTTTTTACATCTTTAAACCAAATCGACTTATGCGCTAACTCAACCGACTTACGGCAGACTTTACGAAGTCCAACTACGTGGATGTATCTAAACATCGAACATAACCGTATCAACCTAAAACCATTCAAAACGTTTTCAAAACATTCAGTAACATTTAAAACCAAAACATTTTACATACAATTATCAAAACATTATCTAATCCCTATCCAGATCCAAACAACCTAAATATACTATACATTCATATTAACCATTAATCCCCCCCAAAATACATACATAACTACCCCTCAGGTCATACGCGCCTCGACTGCTCAGCGCACTCCCACGGGCCATTCTCCCTCAACTGCTCACGCCTCGGGTGGAGGGATCTCATCCTCACCTGTGTAGAGGTCACCTACACCATACAGACACATATGAGATATTGAAATCTCAGTAAGCTACGTAAATGCAACTACATGCTATGCTATGCGTGTGGGTTCAGAAATCATGCATCGTTTTCTTTACTTTACTTTACTTTGCTTTACTTTGCTGTGCTATGAAGGTGTCACCGAGATCTCAGCCCAATAACCGGGGAGAGCACGTCCAGCGGGCGGACCACTCTTTCCGGTTAATGGAGGGGGGGTACACGCTTACAACACGTACAGCCGTGCCTGAGCCCCATCTCGCGTGACCTATGAACTGTATACCGAAGGGTCACATGAACTATATACCGATGGGTCATTTGAACTATATACCGATGGGTCATTTGAACTATATACCGAAGGGTCATTTGAACTATATACCGAAGGGTCATTTGAACTATATACCGAAGGGTCATTTGAACTATATACCGAAGGGTCATTTGAACTATATACCGAAGGGTCATCTTTACTTTGCATTTACTTTAAAACATTGTGCGGAAATTCATTTTCTATGCGTGCTTTAAAATCGTGATGCATGAACAGTTCATATAAGCAGAAAGTAAACAACCAACGTGCATACATTCATGACAGTAAAGCAGAACCTATAAACAACTAACCTAACTACCCAACCAGAATAACATAAAACAAACAGTTCCTCGAGTATTCTCGAGACGACGACGGAGTATGGTGCAGACCTTTGGGTCAAAGTAAGTCACGAAAACTTACCTGTCGTCCGTAGCTCGCTGAGCTTCGTCCACGAGCGTCGTTCGTCTGGGCAAAACGCAACATTCGTAGTTAAAACCAATTTAAACTACTAAACGTCCTATTTCAATAAAACCTTAACTAAGGCAATTCCTAAAGTTTCAACTTAATTAATCGAAGTAATTAACGACGACTTAACGCTCGTTAATTTGAAATTCTAATTACGAGTTATTTCTGAAAACCCATAAATTCCCAAATTTATACTTTTTCACAAATTGATTTATCTTCGTCTAATAACATCCAATACGTTCAGTATATATATAATCACGGCTAACCTATTAATTACGAGCCCTAAACCGCGTTTTTCGTCAAAGCCCTAATTGAAACCCTAAAGCTACATCTCCGTAAAACTTGAAATAACCACTCAAAGACCGAAGCTACATACCGAGGGTTGCGAGAGGGGAAGAAACCGTGAAGGATCGGAGTTGATCGGAGGTCGGACGTCGTGCGAACGTCGGCGGCCGTGAGAGGAAGCCCTCTCTGTTCGTGCGTTCCAGAGAGAAAAGAGAGAAAAAGAGAGAAAGAGAGAAAGTGAGGGAAAAAGAAAGAAAATAGGTTATTTAATTAGAATTGATTTGAAAATTACTAAAACGCCCTTCTCACTTAATTATATTGGTTTCGTCGTTCGTTTCGTTAATCGTCCAACAATCTGACTTTTCCAAATTTCCATATTTTGCCAATAACTCCTATTCGCCAACTGGGATTTATTAAATCTGTCCGTTCGCAATTCGGACTTCGTTTACTATTTTTACTAAACGTCCTTTACGTTACGAGAAGCGCACTTATTCGGAATATAGCGTTTAAGCTCCGAAAATTCCCAAAACTTCCTTAAAATTCCCATTAATAATTAGGGTCATAATGACGCTTTCATTTTGTAAAACGGATCTCGTTTACTAATTTTAATAAAACATCCATTACATTACGAGAAACATAACTACTCGAAATATTGCGTCACTACTCCGAAAATTCTCGTAATATTCTTAAAATTCCTATTAATCGTTAGGATCTTAATGACGTTTTCTTTTCGTGAAACGGACCTGATTTGACATATTTACAAAAATGCCATTATATAATATATTATATCAATATAATATATTAAATTCGAAATCCGTACAAGCCGGGTATTACAAGCTGACCCCTCGTGTACCATCTCTCGGACATGTGCATGAGAGATCCAACGTGCCCGCCAAACCTCGGCCACCCGCTAACCTAAAAGCTACTATGCAATGCATACTAACAAAATAAAATTCAATATTTGCCATAAAATACAAGAAAAGACCAATGTTTTCCATGAATAAAAAAATACACAAATCACTTGATTACATGGATTTGCCTTCGGGAAAACAAATTCCCTCTTGAATGTGATATGATCCTTAAAGTGATTCCCAAGAGAGAACATATGTTGGTTTACCCATGTCTTGAGAATTTGGCTCCCACTCCAAGCTACTAAAAAGGCCTTCACCTGCAAAACTAGCAAATTTGTTAGAATAAAGATTAATTGGTGATTGTACCTGTAACACCCGAATTAACGGCCAGGTGATTTTCCTAACTGTATTAACGGTCATGAATATTTAATCTTTACAGTTTAGGACTTATACCAAGAATAATTAATTTCATGTGGATTTAAACTAGGTTGGGTGGCAAAGTTGTAATAATGGAGGGTGATGATCAATATATAAAGAAAAAGGAAATGTTTTAAACCTCACTCGAACCACTGTAGCCGACACCTTCCTTTTCGGCGATTTCTTCTCTCCCAAGCTCTTGCTCTCTGCTTTCGGCATACTCTCTTCGACGATCGGTTCTCTGACTACTCTGTGCCCGAGGTATGCATTAGTCAATGTAGCTATTTGTTAGCTTGTTAACCCTGTTTTCTACTCGGCATTGGAGTTTTGGATTTTCCAATGGCCGACTAATAATAAGAACATTTGGAATCTGAGTGTGGGAATGCTTTTATCAAATTGATTCTGGACATTTAGAACAACCACCTCTGAGTTATCGATAATCGAATCAGTCTGTTTTGGTTTTGGATTTCAAACTGCACAGAGTATTAGACTAAGGATTCGGGAATAACTTTAGCTATTAAATCTTAGGATAACTTGAGATTAGAACTATTAGGATTTTGTTTTAACTACTGCAATGTAAATGTTTTAGGTGAAGAAGTTTGAAGAGAAAGGAGCTCAAGTGCTAATGAGACCAGGTAAGTGAATGTATTAAGATTTCCGGCTAATAGAGCCCTACATCGTGGGAGTACCAGGTTGTTTTAGATGTCTGATGTTTACCTTATGATGATGAGCTTGTCTGCACTCGAAGGATTGATGAATGATGTGAGTTATGCTATTTGATGACCTGCTAGTGAATGTGAAGCTGTCTGCTCCGATAAGATCCTTGTCATAGTTTGATGGGTTAAAAGTTCTCATGTTCATGCATCATGAATGTTTCTCAAGCATAAGAAAATGTTTTAATGCATGTTTTCCATGAACAAGATATGTATGTATATATGTATATATATAAGATTTATGCAACGTGGATTAAGTGAGGGTTGGGGGCGGTTCGGCGTATGTCACAGTCCAAAGAAGGACATATGAATACGACCCGCAGTAGGGAACAAGATCAAACTCACTGTCGAACCCCCTTTACCGGCACAAATCCTCTCTTAATCCACACAACTTATATGAATGATGAATATGATCAAAGACTATGAATGATGAATATGATCAATGACTATGAATGATGAATATGATCTATGACTATGAATAATGATTTCAAGCAAAGATATAAACAAGAAAAAGACTTATGAGCATGTGATTTTTCCCAAACTATACATTCATGCATCCATGTTAGTGTTGCATTCCTTACTAAGCATTAGGCTTATAGTTTAAACCTTATGATGTAGGTGACGAGTTTTCAGGTGAGGAACTCAAGGTTAATGAGGATGTCTAAGCTTGGTTGCTGGAGGATGCTCAGTGTGACAGTGCAAGGCTGGATAGGCGATCAAGTTCCCTGGTTATGCTCATAGTAAGTTAGAAAAGTTTATGATGAACAGATGACTAAGTTTAACAGTATTTCTTATAGCAATGAGTTTGGGATTTGAAAGGTTGTCTTTAGAGTCTGAATACGATTTTAAGGATTAACGAATGGTTTGTTTTCCTTAAGTCTTCCGCTATGCGTATCTTGAATCAGTTTACGATCCCTACTCATTGAGGTTTATGGTTACTAAATTATGATTCGGGTGAGTTGTGGTAATTTTTTATTGGATGGAGTTGTTAATAATTATAGTGTTTTCTGCCGTGAGACGGAAGCTGGGTAAGGCAATCATCCGGCTGACGTCATCGGCAGATGTAGAGTGTTTAAGCCATCGGATGATGAAAGCGTTATTTTATCGTCTAGCGATCGGCAGATGTAGAGTGTTTAAGCCATCGGATGATAAAAACGCTATTTTGTCGTCTAGCGATCGGCAGATGTAGAGTGTTTAAGCCATCGGATGATGAAAGTGTTATTTTATCGTCTAGCGATCGGCAGATGTAGTGCCTAAGCCATCGGATGATGAAAGTGTTATTTTGTCGTCTAGTGATCGGTAGATGTAGTGTAATAAGTCACCGGATGATGTAAATGTTAATTTGTCGTCTAGTGACCGGATGATGTGAGTATTCTCTTATTGTTTAATGTCCATGTGATGTTTTAAGTCGGTCACGTGAAGCACACATGACCATCGGTCGATGTAGGGTAAATATGAACATCTAGTGGAGAATGTTCGGGATCGGGCGATGTCTTTAATTAGGCACGTGCAATGCCCGTGACCACCGGTGGATGTCTATTGCTGGTTGAGATCAGATGTGTCGCGTGGCGGCCACGTGATCATCGGTCGATGTGAGTCTATAAACCTATCGGTAGATGCAGATCAAGAGATGTTTAAAAAAAAGAGAAAACAAAGAGGGAATAATATTAACGTTAACAATGAACAAGGTGTAAGGAAGTAAGAATCAAATGATTAAGAGATTAAGTAATGAATTGTGTGGCGATTCCGTTGGGGTCGTTACAATTATGGTATCAAAGCAAAAACGGGTTCTAAAACCAATTCTGCAGACTGCCTTCCAGCACTAACTGTCACGCGAGCACACTCCAGCAACTGTAAGTATTTACGATTTCAGTATATGTCATTAAGTTAAGATATATCTATAATGATTTGTCTAGGAATCCCAAAATGGTTAGAGGTCAGCAGAGAGAGACCAATGAGGATAGCAATGCTATTGCTCAGTTGACAGAGTTGGTCATGCGCCAATCTCACCAGATCGAACGATTGAAGACATCTAGAGAGGAACAAGGCAACTCCAGTACTAATGCCACTCATGATCATGGGGGTGAGCATTTTCACCGGCTTCGACCCCCGGTGTTTAATGGACATGTTTCAGATCCTATTTATGCTGAGGAGTGGGTTCGAAAGATAGAAGACATGTTTAAGTATGCAAAGGTTGATGAAGGAGATAAGGTCACCTATGCTGTCTTTCATTTGGAATTAAGTGCAAGGCATTGGTGGGACTCGATCCAGAACACCGCTAATGCCGAAGCTATGACCTGGGAGATGTTCAAGACTGCTTTCTTTGACAAGTACTTCAATAGGACTGTTCGGGCCAACAAGAAGAAGGAGTTCATGAATCTGCGACAAACTGGCTCTGTGACAGAGTACATATGCAAATTTGATGCCTTATCACGGTTTGCTCCCCGTATGATTGAGGATGACGAGGACAAGATTTACCAATTTGTTCAAGGACTGAAGCCGAGTTTGTATATGAAAGTAAAGACTGTTGGGATACACAATGTACCTTATGGTGAAGTGACGGCTAAGGCCTTGGAGCTGGAAGAGGCGGAAATGACAGCATACGCACAGTGTGAGCAGCCAAGAAAACTCACGAAGGACACTCAGCCGCCACCACGTCAGAACAAAGGTTGGCAGCCGCAACAGAACAGGGGACCACAGCAAGAACAACAAGGAATAAAGAGACCCCTCAACCAGAATGATGACCAAGGAAAAGGAAAGAGGCCTCTGGCGCCCTTATGCCCCACCTGTCAGAAGAACCACCCCGGCGAATGCAAGTTGCATTCTGGCCGCTGTTTCAGATGTGACAAGGTTGGACATATAGTCAGAGACTGCCCCATGCCGCCAGATCCGAACCGTGCAAGGGTAGCACCTAGAGTCTATGCAATGATGGAGGATGAGGAAGCCGTGCAGCATACAGTCATAACAGGTACCATTATGATCTGCGGTTTTGCTGCTTACACACTTATAGATACGGGAGCCACACACTCGTTTATATCAACTTTGTTTGTATGCCAACACAACTTAGAACTTTTACCAGCCGAAAGGCCATATGATGTTATGTTACCATCAGGGAAGTCCCTACATTCTGAACAGATTGTTAAAGGTGATGTTGTGTCCTTAGAAAGTAAGAAACTATATGTAGAACTGATTGTAATTGACATGAAAGGGTATGAGGTGATATTAGGAATGGATTGGTTATTTAGGCATTATGCCACAATAAGTTGTAGATCTGGGATGGTTGATTTTCGACCCCCAAATGGTGATCATTATTCCTTTCAAGCTATTCCTAAGATAAGCAAAATACCGATTATATCCTCACTAGAAATTTACCGGTTACTGAAAAATGGATGTGAGAGTTACCTAGCTAGTGTAATGGATGTTCGGATGAAGGATAGAATGGAATTACAGGATATTCCCATAGTTCGAGAGTTCCCTGAGGCATTTTTGGATGATTTGCCTGGTTTACCACCTGATAGAGAAATAGAGTTTGTAATAGATACGTACCCTGAGGCCTTACCGGTATCTAAGAATCCTTACCGGATGGCACCTGTTGAGTTAAAGGAGTTAAAAGCCCAACTACAGGAATTAGTAGACAAAGGATTTATACGCCCTAGCAGTTCTCCTTGGGGTGCACATGTCCTATTTGTCAAGAAGAAAGATGGTTCCCTTAGAATGTGCATAGACTATAGGGAGCTAAATAAGTTGACAATCAAGAATAAGTACCCCTTACCTCGGATTGATGATTTGTTTGACCAATTGCAAGGAGCAAAGGTGTTTTCAAAAATAGATTTACATTCGGGTTATTACCAACTGAAAGTTAAGGAATGAGATATACCAAAGACGGCCTTCAGAACCCGTTATGGACACTACGAATTCTTGGTCATGTCATTTGGACTGACCAATGCACCTGTAGCCTTTATGGACTTAATGAATCGTGTGTTTCGTGAGTATTTGGACAAATTTGTAATTGTGTTCATAGATGATATCATGATATACTCACGGACTGAAGCTGACCATGCAGAGCATTTAAGAGTAGTTTTGACGACATTAAAGGAGCACCAGCTCTATGCCAAATTATCCAAGTGTGAATTTTGGTTGGACAAGGTTAATTTTCTTGGTCATGTAGTTTCTGCTAATGGCATATCAGTGGACCCGACCAAAATTCAGGACAGTAAAGGATTGGCCACAACCAAAGAACGCCAGTGAAGTCCGCAGTTTCCTTGGATTGGCAGGCTATTACAGAAAGTTCATCAAAATATTTTCTATGATAGCTAAGCCCCTGACGAATTTGACAAAGAAGGACAATAAGTATTCTTGGACCAAAGCTTGTAAGGATAGCTTCCAGACATTGAAGGTGATGTTAACAACAGCCCCAGTATTGACCCTTCCAACCGAAGAAGGAAAGTTTAGCGTATTTTGTGATGCATCAAAAGTTGGTTTGGGCTGTGTTTTGATGCAAGAAGGCAAGGTTGTAGCGTATACCTCTAGACAATTAAAGAGTTATGAACAGAACTATCCCACCCATGATTTAGAATTAGCCGCTGTTGTTTTTGCTTTGAAAATATGGAGACACTACTTATATGGACAGCAGTGTGAGGTGTTTTCTGACCATAAAAGTCTGAAGTACCTCTTTACACAAAAGGAATTGAACATGAGGCAAAGGCGTTGGTTGGAATTTGTTAAGGATTACGACTTTGAGATCAAGTATCACCCGGGCAAGGCTAACTCTGTAGCTGACGCATTGAGTAGGATGTCAACAACAATGCAACCCGTTGTATCAACTATGTCTATACCTTTGAGGACAGAGATTCAGAAATTGGAGTTGGAGATAGTTCCAGAGTTGTCAGCTTTGCTTGCAAATTTGACCATTCAACCAATGGTTTTAGAAAAGATCAAAGAGGCACAACAGAAGGACTCAGAGGAGAATAACAGTATGATGAACAAGGTGAAGGACACCACCTCCGAGTTTAGTCTTTCCAAGGATGAGATTCTGAGGTTTAGAAATAGATGGTATGACCCTAATGATGAAGGATTACGTAAGCTATCTTGGCTGAGGCGCATTCGTCTCCCTTTTCTGTGCATCCTGGAAGCACCAAGTTGTATCGAGACCTGAAGTCACTCTATTGGTTGCCAAACTTAAAGAGAGATGTTGCTAAGTATGTAGAGTCATGTTTGGTTTGCCAACAAGTTAAAGCCGAGCACCAACATCCAGGAGGTACACTTCAGCCTTTACCTATTCCCGAGTGGAAGTGGGAACACATAGCTATGGATTTCGTTGTAGGATTACCTAAGACAACTAAGGGACATGATAGTATTTGGGTTGTGATTGATAGATTGACAAAGTCAGCCCATTTCTTACCAGTAAGGACAACCTACTCGATGGACCAGCTTGCTGATCTTTATGTACGGGAAGTTATTAGGTTGCATGGAATCCCTGCATCTATTGTCTCTGATCGTGACCCCAGGTTCACCTCACGATTTTGGAAAGGTCTACAAAGCACACTTGGCACAAGGTTATCATACAGCACTGCTTTTCACCCGCAGACAGATGGTCAGTCGGAGAGGACTATCCAAATACTTGAGGATATGTTGAGGGCTTGTGTGCTAGAGTTCCAAGCATCTTGGAGTAGATACCTACCCTTGGTTGAGTTCTCTTACAATAACAGTTACCAGTCCACCATAGGTATGGCACCTTATGAGGCGTTGTATGGTAGGAAATGTAGATCACCTCTGTATTGGGTGAGGCAAAACTCATAGGTCCCAAGATGTTGCAGCAGATGTCAGACAAGATTGCCACTATTAGGAGGAGGATGATTACTGCACAAAGCCGATAGAAAAGTTATGCAGACCAAAGGAGGAGAGATCTTGAATTTGCTGTTGGTGAAGAAGTTTTCCTGAAGGTTTCACTATTTAAAGGAGTACTAAGATTTAGCAGGAGGGGAAAGCTTAATCCACGATTTATTGGACCCTTCCCTGTTTTGGATAGAATCGGTAGTACAGCTTATAGACTGCAGTTGCCTCCATCATTGGATAAAGTTCATAATGTTTTCCATGTGTCAATGTTAAGAAAATGTATACCGGACCCTACACAAGTTGTTAAACCAGTGGATTTTGAGATTGAGCCGACGCTAACATATGAAGAGAAGCCAGTGCAGATATTGGAATCCGCATGTAAGACTCTGAGGAACAAAGAGATTCCGTTGGTCAAAGTCTTATGGAAGAATCATGGCATTGAAGAAGCCACTTAGGAGCGACGACAGGACATGTTAGACAAGTATCCAGAGTTAATTGTTTGATCAATTTTCAGGGACAAAAATTTTGTTTAAGGAGGGGTGGATGTAACACCCGAGTTAATGGCCAGGTGATTTTCCTAACTGTATTAACGGTCATGAATATTTAATCTTTACAGTTTAGGACTTATACCAAGAATAATTAATTTCATGTGGATTTAAACTAGGTTGGGTGGAAAAGTTGTAATAATGGAGGGTGATGACCAATATATAAAGAAAAATGAAATGTTTTAAACCTCACTCGAACCACTGTAGCCGACACCTTCCTTTTCGGCGATTTCTTCTCTCCCAAGCTCTTGCTCTCTGCTTTTGGCATACTCTCTTCGACGATCGGTTCTCTGACTACTCTGTGCCCGAGGTATGCATTAGTCAATGTAGCTATCTGTTAGCTTGTTAACCCTGTTTTCTACTCGGCATTGGAATTTTGGATTTTCCAATGGCCGACTAATAATAAGAACATTTGGAATCTGAGTGTGGGAATACTTTTATCAAATTGATTCTGGACATTTAGAACAACCACCTCTGAGTTATCGATAATCGAATCAGTCTGTTTTGGTTTTGGATTTCAAACTGCACAGAGTATTAGACTAAGGATTCGGGAATAACTTTAGCTATTAAATCTTAGGATAACTTGATATTAGAACTATTAGGATTTTATTTTAACTACTGCAATGTAAATAGTTTAGGTGAAGAAGTTTGAAGAGAAAGGAGCTCAAGTACTAAGGAGACCAGGTAAGTGAATGTATTAAGATTTTCGGCTAATAGAGCCCTACATCGTGGGAGTACCAGGTTGTTTTAGATGTCTGATGTTTACCTTATGATGATGAGCTTGTCTGCACTCGAAGGATTGATGAATGATGTGAGTTATGCTATTTGATGACCTGCTAGTGAATGTGAAGCTGTCTGCTCCGATAAGATCTTGTCATAGTCTGATGGGTTAAAAGTTCTCATGTTCATGCATCATGAATGTTTCTCAAGCATAAGAAAATGTTTTAATGCATGTTTTCCATGAACAAGATATGTATGTATATATGTATATATATACGATTTATGCAACGTGGATTAAGTGAGGGTTGGGGGCGGTTCGGCGTATGTCACAGTCCAAAGAAGGACATATGAATACGACCCGCAGTAGGGAACAAGATCAAACTCACTGTCGAACCCCCTTTACCGGCACAAATCCTCTCTTAATCCACACAACTTATATGAATGATGAATATGATCAAAGACTATGAATGATGAATATGATCAATGACTATGAATGATGAATATGATCAATGATTATGAATGATGAATATGACCAATGACTATGAATGATGAATATGATCTATGACTATGAATGATGATTTCAAGCAAAGATATAAACAAGAAAAAGACTTATGAGCATGTGATTTTTCCCAAACTATACATTCATGCATCCATGTTAGTGTTGCATTCCTTACTAAGCATTAGGCTTATAGTTTAAACCTTATGATGTAGGTGACGAGTTTTCAGGTGAGGAACTCAAGATTAATGAGGATGTCTCAGCTTGGTTGCTGGAGGATGCTCAGTGTGACAGTGCAAGGCTGGATAGGTGATCAAGTTCCCTAGGTTATGCTCATAGTAAGTTAGAAAAGTTTATGATGAACAGATGACTAAGTTTAACAGTATTTCTTATAGCAATGAGTTTGGGATTTGAAAGGTTGTCTTTAGAGTCTGAATACGATTTTAAGGATTATCGAATGGTTTGTTTTGCTTAAGTCTTCCGCTATGCGTATCTTGAATGAGTTTACGATCCCTACTCATTGAGGTTTATGGTTACTAAATTATGATTCGGGTGAGTTGTGGTAATTTTTTATTGGATGGAGTTGTTAATAATTATAGTGTTTTCTGCCGTGAGACGGAAGCTGGGTAAGGCAATCATCCGGTTGACGTCATCGGCAGATGTAGAGTGTTTAAGCCATCGGATGATGAAAGCGTTATTTTGTCGTCTAGCGATCGGCAGATGTAGAGTGTTTAAGCCATCGGATGATGAAAACGCTATTTTGGCGTCTAGCGATCGGCAGATGTAGAGTGTTTAAGCCATCGGATGATGAGAGTGTTATTTTGTCGTCTAGCGATCGGCAGATGTAGTGCCTAAGCCATCGGATGATGTAAGTGTTATTTTGTCGTCTAGTGATCGGTAGATGTAGTGTAATAAGTCACCGGATGATGTAAATGTTAATTTGTCGTCTAGTGACCGGATGATGTGAGTATTCTCTTATTGTTTAATGTCCAGGTGATGTTTTAAGTCGGTCACGTGAAGCACACATGACCATCGGTCGATGTAGGGTAAATATGAACATCTAGTGGAGAATCTTCGGGATCGGGCGATGTCTTTAATTAGGCACGTGCAATGCCCGTGACCACGGTGGATGTCTATTGCTGGTTAAGATCAGATGTGTCACGTGGCAGACACGTGATCATCGGTCGATGTGAGTCTATAACCCTATCGGTAGATGCAGATCAAGAGATGTTTAAAAAAAAAAAAGAGAAAACAAAGAGGGAATAATATTAACGCTAACAATGAACAAGGTGTAAGGAAGTAAGAATCAAATGATTAAGAGATTAAGTAATGAATTGTGTGGCGATTTCGTTGGGGTCGTTACAGTACCTTGGTTTTAGAATGAATCACAGGCTTCCGAGGCATATATCATCCTCCCGGGTGAGTGAGGATTTGACCTCAAATCTAGGGGTTTGTCCTTCTCGATGTCGTCCTCCTCTCTAACATAAAGTGATAGATTCTGCACGTTAAAAGTGGCTGATACTCCATAGTCCTTTGGTAATTCCAATTTATAAGCATTGTTGTTAATGCACTCTAAAATCTTAAAGGGTCCTTCCGCTCGTGGAAGGAGTTTAGATTGTTGTTGCTTGGGAAAACGTTCGTTCCTCAGGTGGAGCCATACTAAATCCCCTTCGTTGAATATCACTTCCTTACGCCCCTTTGTTTGCATGTTTTGCATAGGTCTCATTCTTCTTCTATATGGCTTTTTGAGCCGCCTCATGTATTTGTTTGACTTGTGCAGTTTTGTTGGCCCCTACTGGGTTTGCAAGATTCGTCACAGGGAGTGACACAAGGTCTAATGGTGTAAAGGGGTTGAAGCCATATACTACCTTAAAAGGTGTCTGCTGAGTAGAGATGTGGACACTCCGATTGTAAGAAAACTCTAAATATGGGAGTTGAACATCTCAATCTATTAACTTTTTTCCCACGATGCTACTTAGGAGGGTTCCTATAATTCTGTTGACTACTTTAGTCTGACTGTCAATTTGGAGGTGAAAAGATGTACTGAATAGAAGCTGTATACCAATCTTCTTCCATAAGGTCCTCCAAAATGTGCTCAAGAATTTAGTGTCTTTATCAGACACTATAGGCTGTGGTACTCTATGGAGTCTGACTACTTCCTTAAAGAAGAGTTCAGCAGTAATGGTGGCATCATCAGTTTCAACACAAACAATGAAATGTGTCATCTTGGAGAAACGATCCACGACTACCATAATGGAATCCTTAGCTCTGGTTGTGCGAGGGAGTCTTAAAACAAAGTTCATACTAATCTCTACCCATGGATGTGTAGGTACGGGAAGGGGTAGGTATAAACCTTGGGGTAGGACCCTACTTTTTGCTTTCTTGCATACTATGCATTGCTCAAGTATCCGATGTACATCACGCAAAAGATGAGGACAAAAAAAATTTTCCTTAAGTGTGTCCAGGGTCTTCTTTTCTCTGAAATGACTTGATAGTCCTCCATTGTGAGCCTTCTTGACCAAACACTTTCTCAAGCTACCATTGGAGACACACAACTTGCTTCCTTTTAATAAATATCCATCTATAATATGATAATCTCCTTCAGCTTTGTTCTAACACTTTAAGTAATATGACCCAAAAGTCTGGGTTTGACTCATAGTTATCCTTAATCCATTCAACCCCAACGAACTAGGTTCCTAGTTTGGTTAAAAGAATGTGCCTCATAAATAGCGTATTCATTACCACATCTGTCTTTTCTTTCTTATACTTCAGGGTATAAGTCTTTCCAGAAATTCTACCCGTTTGGCATGTCTCTTATTTGGTTTGCCCTAACTCTTAATATGTTTCATCACTTGGTGGTCAATTTGTATAAAAAATTCCTTAGACATGAGATAATGTTGTCATTGCTGGAGGGCCCATATGACTGTGTAGAAGTCCTTGTCGTATGTAGAATAGTTGAAGGCTGCTCCCTTGAGATTCTCACTGAAGAATGCAAGTGACCTTCCCTCTTGCATGAGAATGGCCCCGATTCTCACTCCAGATGCATCACTCTCTATTTCGAATACCTTGTTGAAATCCGAAAGTGCTAGTAATGAGGAGTGGCACAGTTTCTCCTTGATCAACTCAAAACTGCACTGACAAGCTGGAATCTAGTGAAATTCACGACCTTTTTTGGTACAGTCCATGATAGGAGCCATGATAGAGCTTAAGTCCTTGATAAACTTTCGGTAAAATGAGGTTAATCCATAGAAACTACACACCTCGGTTACTCCTGTAGGGGTGGGTCAATCCTTGGTGGCCTCGATCTTGGTTTCATCCGCTTCCATTTCATCCTTAGTAATGATAAACCCTAGAAAGTAAACATTTTCTTGGGAAAATGAACACTTTTTAAGATTGCCGAACAACTTTGCAACCCTGAGGGTCTGGAATAGGGTATTTAGGTGGTCCAAGTGTGAAGGTAAGTCGAAGCTGTAAACTAAGATATCGTCAAAGTAAACAACTATGAACTTTCCTAGAAACTCCTTTAAGACATGGTGTGATGACCCGGATGTGTAAGTATGTGTACGATAGCTGCATGAACCAGAACCCGGATGGCGGTACGTCCGTACGGGCGAACCGGAAGGTGACAGGTCGTAAAGAGGGGGTCGTCACAATCCCACATCGCTTGGGAAATTATGTGGAAATGAAACATATGTAAGAGATCCCTCTCATGATAGCAAGACGCGTTTTGGAGCACAATTGGCAACGGATCTCATAAGAACTCCGAAGTTAAAAGTGCTTCGGCGAGAGCAATTCCAGGTTGGGTGACCTTCTGGGAAGTTCTCGCCAAACAAAGCCGTGAGGGGAGGATATTGTGCTACGACCCAATCCCTAGAGCAGACAATATCTTGCTGTGGTATCAGAGCCTGTACCCAACCGGAAATGTGGCCAACGAGGACGTTGGGCCCCCGAGAGGGGGTGATTATGATGACCCGGATGTGTAAGTATGTGTACGATGGCTGCACGAACCGGAACCCGGATGGCGGTACATTCGCGCGGGCGAATCGGAAGGTGATAGGTCGTAAAGAGGGGGTCGTCACAATCCCACATCGCTTGGGGAAGTATGTGGAAATGAAACATATGTAAGAGATCTCTCCCAAGATAGCAAGATGCGTTTTGGAGCACAATTGACAACGGATCCCAAAAGAACTCCAAAGTTAAAAGTACTTCGGCGAGAGCAATTCCAGGTTGGGTGACCGACTGGGAAGTTCTCGCCAAACAAAGCTGTGAGGGGAGGATATTGGGCTACGGCCAAATCCCCAGAGCGGACAATATCTTGCTGGGAATAGGGGTCGTTACACATGGTACATTAATCTCATAAACATGCTTGGATCATTTGACAGGCCGAATGGCATAACCATCCATTCAAACAGCCCATACTTGGTATTGAAGGCTGTTTTCCACTCGTCGTCTTCTTTCATCCTGATCTAGTGGTATCCACTTTTTAGATCTACCTTTGAAAATATTGTTTCTCCGTTAATCTCATCCAACATGTCCTCTAGTCGAGGAATTGAAAACCTTTACTTAATCGTGATATGGTTAATGGTTCGGTTGTCCACGCACATTCTCATTGAGCCATCTTTCTTTGGGACAAGTAGGGTGGGCACTACACACGGACTTATAGATTCTCTGATATAACATTTCTCCAATAATTTTTGTACTTGACTATGCAGTTCTTTGGTCTCTTCGGGGTTCATTCTATAGAGTGGATGATTTGGTAACATAACCCTTGGCTGCAGATCAATCTGGTGTTCAATACCACGTAAATGTGGTAATCCTTTTAGTAACTCCTCTGGGAATACGTCTTGGAATTGTTTCAGTAGGTTTTGTACTGAGACTAGAATATCCCATAACTCCTTCATACTGTCTTTGAATAATACCAAAATGTGGGGTCCTCCCTCTAGTAATGATGTCTCCAGTTCTCCCTTTGACATTCCTTTTCCTTCTTTCTGGCTGATTCATCCTTGACTACTTATTCAGTCGTTCATGGCACATGCTTGATTGTTTTTCCTCCGATTTTTAAGGAGTAGTAGTTTGAATAGCCGTTGTGTGTCGTCTTTTTATCATATTGTCATTGCCTACCCAAAAGTAAGTGACTGACATTCATTGGTATGACGTCACAAATGACTGAATCCTTGTATCCTTTGATAGTAAACTCAATAGTAACTAGTTGGGAGACCTTCACATCATCTTTATCATCTAACCATCGTAATTTTTATAGGTTTGGGTGGGTACTGGTCTTTAACCCTAGTTTTTCTACCATGTCACAGGAAGCCACATTGGTGCAACTTCCTCCATTGATGATTAATGACATACTCGCTCCTTGATTAAATAGCGACTGTGAAAAATATTATCTCGCTGACAGTCCACTGAATAACCATTACCAAAGGTCCTTCTTGTGCATGGAAAACTTTGTCTGCTGACTCACTTTTCTCTTCAACCTCCACTGCTGGTTCGTCCTCACTTTCAATTTCTCCCATGCTATCTCTGATTACCATTACACATCAGTTTGGACACTGGGCTACCATATGTCCTAGACCAAGACACTTGAAGCATTTAATTTTCTGGCTTTTGGCCGGTTTGCATCTACCACTGCAGGTTTACTATCCCCTTCATGTCTCCTCTGAGCCCTTAGGTTATCCCACCATAACGAATCACCCGTTAACTCAACCAACATTAATTGTATCCTTACTCTCTCGGAGTATCCATAGTACTCAAATATTTTCTTGACCTTATCAACCCAATCGAGGAATGTATCTCCATTGCAAGCCTCGTTGAATGAGGGAATAGATAACTTAACATGCTTGGGGCATTGTCTCTACGTCAGTTAGAAGTAAAGTTCTTATCATCCTCTTCGGTCCACTCTTCATCCAAGTACTCTCGGTTTTGATATCCTCTCCTTAGTGGTTCATTTCTCCCCCTACGCATGAGTTCTTGGTTTTCTCTTGTACGATAAGATATTATTTCTAAGAGATGGTCTACTTTTTGGCTAAGCTCATTGATTTGACCTTGGAAACTTGACTCTCCCTCTTGATGGTTTTGAGCTTCAATTTGGGGCAACTCTTGGTCCTGGTTTCGGTCACGGATAATGCCACTTCTAGTTTTTATTTCTAATCCTAAATAGCTTCTAAAGTTTTAAGAATCAATCAGACTAACAACCAACTCAAATGGCTCTAAATAAACACACACTTCTCAGCTGAGCACTAAACCCGAATAGTCACTAAGTTTAGCAAGTTAAAACTATATGAAATAAGTAAGCAAATCAATTTAAAACACAAGATAAACACACAATGGAAGCACTTTGTGCTATGATATCAAATGATATAGTTTGCTCCTGCAAAAGTCAAGTTAAAACAGCAACAAACACAATGTTCAGTACTCTTGACTCAATCCAAAGAGTACCAAAAAAAGTATGAACAACTTTATCAAATTAGGTTTAAATGCTGTGCAAATTTAGGAGAAACTTACTTGGTGAGTGATAAGTAAGCCTTTAAAATTTTACGAAGAAAATCATCGAGATGAATGAAATATGTAAGGAACACACGTGGCTGGTCCAAGAGGCAACTTATGGTACCTTCGGATAATGAGACCTTCAATGGAAGAATGAAGGCTCCAGCACACTAGGCTTGGTTTTCCATCCTTCTTCTAAATTCCAACATTCGAAATATTGGAGAGAAATGATATCTCTAAGAGCCACCAAGTAACCATAAACTTAGAGGTCAATGGAGGCAAACTCTATTTGGATATCACACACCGAGGCAAAACACTTTGAAGGCCGAAGAGCACTTCGAAGATGAAGGAAAAGCTTCAATTTTCTATTAAACAAAAGTGTCTTTACAATGCAGCAAAATATGCTTAAATATCTCCTAAGGATTGTTAGGTTTTCGGCCACAAAGAAAAGTAATGGCTGATGAACAAAGAAAAGATCCGTTGGGATCAGGTCTCGGCCACGCACGTGTGCGCGTCCTTGCTTCGGCATCCGAAGTGCATGTAATTGCATGGAAAGCTTGGCGTCCCTCCATTGGTCCTTAGTCTTTGCTAGAACGTGGGTGAGTTGGCATGAATTTAAAATGCTAAAGGAAGTTTCTGGATTAATTCACTTGGCCATCGTTCGGCCTCGTGGCTTGTCCTTGCGTGCGCTGATCAACGTCCCATGGCGCTGGCCAAGTCAGCCATCCATCCATGCGCTTGCCAGCGCTCTTCCGTACGGCCAGGTCACCCATCCGTGCGCACTCGACCTCATCTCCTTCTACGCGCGCTTGCCTACCCCTCGTGCGCCATCTCTGGGCCATGTTCGTGAGAGATCCAACGTGCGTGCCAAACCTAGGCCACTCGCTAACCTAAAAGCTACTATGCAATGCATACTAACAAAATAAAGGTCAATGTTTTCCATAAAATACAAGAAAATGCCAATGTTTGCCACGAATAAAAAAATACACAAAACACTTGATTACATGGATTTACCTTCGGAAAGACAAATTCCCTCTTCAATGTGAGATGATTCTAGAAGTGATTCCCAAAAAAGAACATGTGTAGGTTTACCCATGTCTTGAGAATTTGGCTCCCACTCCAAGCTACTAAAAAGACCTTCACCTGTAAAACTAACAAACTTGTTAGAATAAAGACACAGGCCTCCGAGCCATATCAGACCCACAACAAAATAGATAACAACTCAGTTCAGAAATAACTCGAATTGTACCACCCTTGAATTCAAATGTTTTGCAGATTGTATGTACCAATATCTAGAAAAAATTAATTCAGGGAAAATGAATAACAAATAAAGTCTCAAGAATTTATGGAAAAAAAAAGTGAGATAAAAACTAAAGAAGAATGTCGAGTTTAAACCTTCGTCGACAAATCCAAGTTTCCCAGACCACAACCTGAAACAGAGAATCATTTGGGGTCAATCGAATAAACTCAATAGTGATAAAGTTTTACATTCAACACTAAAAGTAAAAGAAATGAATGAGTGTGCATTTTATAAAAAAACGAGTAGAAACAGTCAGTGAGGTAGAGTTGAAAACATTCTACTATAGTGTGGTACTTATTTAAAATAGAACTTCATTGAATAACATAAAATCTTAGTGAAATTGGAGACACTCACGGACTCTGGTACACCATGCCCTAAACATATACAATAACAACAACGATATTTAACGATCGCAAAAGCCACAAAAATAAAGATCTTGATCATTTTTAGAAATTAGCGCTTAAGAACAAGACATTGTCGGTTATTTCACTGTTATTAACACAAACAAACACATCCTCCAACGGGCGATTATGCATAAAAAAACATAATACCTTTATTGGTCGATCAAACTTAGTTCACACGACTAAGATGATCTATAATGTAATGTGCATGATCAAAGAAAAAAGTGTCTATCACAATCAACGAGCTATAAAAAGAACATGTCAATTTTATGGCTCGTCATTTTATATGAGAACACATCTCAACATAAAATTTGTGAAAATAGTGCATATGGTGTACATAAAAATAAACATTTACCTCGAACCAGTGTACCATCTCAAACGAGTGAAATCCACATCTAACACTCCAAATAATCCAATACATTCAACTCGTCAATGGCGGTATCTTATATCATACCATAATCATAAGTCTTATCCAACTCTCAAAACTGTTGAAACCCATAGATGAGATGGGAACTATCCGCTTTATAAAGCAGAGTTTTAGTTCTTCTTCAATTCACTTTACACATCCACTATATACAGAGTGGAAGATTGGTAACCTGAATAACGTTAAAGCATAATATATCAATGGTTCCAATATATTCACTTTGTTGATAACTTTAACATAGATTTGATCATGGGTTAGAGAGAAAGCTGGAGATACCTACTACCCATACGACAAATTGAATTTTGTAGGATTGTTTTCTTTCCCCATTTTTCATGGCCATTAAGGTAATGTTTGTCATGCAAGCCTAAATTCATTTCATGGTAACTTGTTTTGGTTGTCTTGCCTTTTCTCCAATGAATAATGTTATGCTTACTCTCTTAAAATACATACTAACATGTCAAATAATAATTGATATAATTAATGTAATAATACACATCAAACGTACTTATATGTACAATAATATGAATAATACTATGTTTACCTTCTTATTCTACTATATTAAAATACTCATTGACGTGTCAAGTAACAATTAGTACAATTAATGTAAGAAATTAATTATTTATAATTTATTACATTAATTACATCTTAATTGCATCAATCATTGTTTAATACATCAGTGAGTATTTTAAGATAATAGAATAAGAAGGTAAACATAGTATTATTCATATTATTATACATATAAGTACGTTTGATGTGTATTATTACATTAATTGTATCAATTATTATTTGACATGTTAGTATATATTTTAAGAGAGTAAGCGTAACATTATTCATTCGGGAAAAGACAAGACAACCAAAACAAGTTACCATGAAATGAATTTAGGCATGCGATAAAATAAGAAGGTAAACGTATCGTTATTACAATAATATTAGGCGGTTATGGTAAATTGTTATTCAATAGAAAACCAGAAAAGATTGATTTAAATAATTAAAAACACAAAAGTGTGTAGAATTAAAATATAAAGATAATATTCAAAATCAATTTTAGTAAAAGTGAAAATGTTTAGAATGTCCAAATTGAGAACGACGATGTTTGACATTGACGCGCCCGCAATATCATAAACCCAGCGATGGAACAAAGGTTGTTCTTTTCTAGGCGTACTTCCTCACAGGCCCACACCTTCCGAATTCCCAGACCCTCTCTCTTTCTCTCTTCTCCCCTAACTTTGGTGATTGTAACTCTGTGATTCAGGTATATGTTTCTGTCACTGTTGTTTTTCCGCCTATCTATTTGATTCGCCTGTTATTTTGAAACCGCAGCCTCTGTTGATTATTTGTAGTTCGTTTTGACATACTCAATCTTTTCTTTTGATTTGTTTTACGTTTTCAATCTGGGGTTGGTGTTAGTTTTATTTGTTCAACGTTTTTCAATCTGGGTTGGTGTTCCATTACACGAATAGTAAACGCTGATTGATTTTGTTTTGTTTTGTTTTTTCTCTCTGCAACTTGGTGAGATTTTGTGGTAGAAAGATATGTGATTAACCTCTTTTGGATCTTTCTTTGAATGAAATAAAATGAAATGAAATGATTAAGACATTAGACTTAACTGAGAGTTATAGTTGCTTATTTTGTATATGTTATGAATCTTAAATTTCAATTTGATTCGACTATTCCAGCCTGTCGATATTGATCGATAACTTCACCTTCCAGCCCATGTAGCTAAATTGAGGCTCCCGTTGAGCTTTTTCTGTTCAAAAGATCCCTGTAGACAACCCATGTAGCATGTACACAGACATGATCATGGGACATAACATTCACAGACATGTTAACTCACATTTATTCATTCTTGCAAACGACTAGCACAATAAACACATTCCTAAAGATGTTGAAGAATTGTTAATTATTAACCAAATGAAGTATTTAATGATATATTCAACCTTTACGTTATAAGAACCTACATGTGAGCTGAGTCTTCTGGGTTTTGCATTTCTAGTTTTGAGACTCATTTGTTAGTAAACTTTCTTTTAAAGTAATTACAAGAGAATGATGTGTTTGCTTTTGTTCTTTTTTCAACATCACAACAAATAGTCACATTTACATAGCTGAATTTCTGGCTGCTTGTGAATGATGGGACATAACAGTTCAAAATTCTGAAAAGAATCAGAATTATAGCTCATGAGTTGAAATCATAATTATAGATTTTGAGTATAAGTAAATAATAACTTGATGCGCTGAAATGTATCTTGACCTGATCAGTAATCATCTACTAGAAGTAGAAGATCATATCACAAATATGAAAACAAAAAAAAAAAATGGATAGAAAAGTTTTTCATGGTGGAATTCTCCGTTTTTGTCTTAAAATGAAAGTCAATCTTGAGTTCACCTGGAAACTTTGATCTGCATGAAAAACATTTGTCGTTTCATCAATTCCGTTTAATTTGTTACTAATATATTTTGATTTTGCGAAAAAGATGATTGTCAAAGAAATCTTAATTGATCTTTGTATTAATTATACAATTTTTGGTGAAGGAGCTGTGTTTCTGGTTTCGGCATGCTTAATTTGGTTAGTTCGGTCTGAGAGGAACAAAATTATATAGTTCTGGTGAATATTTCAGACATTGATTAAAAATAAATTGTATAGTTCTCGTGAATCTTTATCTGATAACTGTTAGTGTAGCCATGTGCATAAAATTGTTGGTATTCAGCTTTTCACCCTTTTTCTTTCAGCCTCTCATTCAAACATTGGACTGTCTCTGTATTTTCCCCTTTTGATGGTGTTGATTGTTCCTTATTAGATTTTGTTGCACGAGTGAAGATGAGTACGTTGGATTCAACCAGAGCCGAGCTTGCTCTTATTGTTTTATATTTGGGCAAGGCTGAAGCAAGGGACAAAATATGCAGAGCAATACAATATGGTTCAAAATTCTTGAGTGATGGAGAGCCGGGAACGGCACAAAATGTTGACAAGTCAACAAGCTTAGCTCGAAAAGTTTTTCGGCTTTTCAAGGTCGAAATCTCTTTTACATTAGAGACTGATAATCGAAACTGATTTATTTCCTTCAATTAATGACTCCTTTTTTTTTTTTTTTTTTTTTCCTTTTTTTGTCTTCAAATGATCTTGAGCTGTAAATATTCAGAAGAAAAGTTTGCGATAATTAATGTCGTCAAATGTTTTCCGCTTTTGTCAAAGTTCAGACTAGATGGGATAGGCAGAATTCATTCAAGGATATTTATGTTTTTTTCTGTCAATTTGCAGTTTGTTAATGACTTGCAAGGTCTTATTAGTCCAGTTCCTCACGGGACACCTCTCCCGCTTATTCTGTTGGGGAAGGTAATGTTTCATTGCTAATCTATTTTTTCTTCTTTTGTTAATTTTCTTACTTAATGTGTTTTACAGTCCAAAAATGCATTGCTGTCGACTTTCCTATTTCTCGATCAATTCGTATGGCTTGGCAGAACAGGCATTTACAAGGTATGAGATGTCCTTTTCCTTCACAAAGGATTGTTCTATGCTAGTCTCATGAACCTTAACAAGCAAATAAGTTTAAATTCTGTATTTTGTCTAGAACAAGGAGCGGGTTGACCGGCTTGGTCGGATCTCTCTCTTCTGTTGGATGGGTTCTTCTATTTGCACTGTGTTGGTTGAGGTCTGTCAATTTCTTGTCTCTTAATTTCCGAGCTAAATGGTTCGCTTAGTCGTTGACTTAATTTGTTCGTATTAGCTCGGAGAGCTTGGAAGGCTATCAGCATCAATGAAGAAGCTTGCAAAGGATCACAAGGAGAGTGATAAATTTCAGGTATAATACGTTTTGATTGCAACCTGTTTCCATAAACCGAAAAACGATGAACGATGTTTCTTGAAAAACTTTTGGATATGGCAATACAATATCTCATCTTTGTCATATAATATAGATAGAAGAATATAAAGCAAAGCACAAAAAATCAAATGAAAGATCCGTAGCACTGATCAAAGCGGCCATGGATGTAGTGGTAGCAGCTGGGCTGCTTCAATTGTCTCCGAAAAAAGTCACTCCACGTGTCACGGGAGCTCTCGGATTCATTAGCTCTCTCATTTCTTGCTACCAGGTACCAACAATCTCTACACGAAATTAATTTCAAAATTGAACTCAATGAGGTTATTTTTCCTAAAGTCATGAATCCTCAAACAATAATAAAATCATTGATTATGCAGAAGCTCTTAAAATCCTAATTGACACTATTAAAACGGAATATTAAGATCCCGCAAATCTTCCATTAGAATTAGACTTTGACAGATGAGAAAGAATTTTGATTTGGCAAGATTTATGGAGATTTGAGTATGATAACATTGATTCGATGTTTCTACAATGCAGTTGCTTCCGCCGGCATCAAAAACCAAGAGCTCTTGAAGAAATTAGAAGCACCTTGTCGTAGGCAGCTGCTTTTGAATAATGCATTAAGCAAAATAAAAGATGGATGTCAGATTATCAAATTTCTAATTTATGCATTAGCTTCTGCAGATAATTATGATTCGACTTGTTTTAACTTATGATTCAAACAATTCCATTGCTCAAAACACACACTCTGACCTTCAAACTATCCTCAAAACTAAACTTTCCATCAACTAGTATGAACAATTTACACAATTCTTTGCTAAAAAACTCTCTCAAGCCCAAAAACAGGTCACTGTCTCTCTACACAATAACTTTGATTTTGAGAAGAATATCCAAATTCAATGGCATTGGGTGTCATCGACTTCTCTCAACCAGCCGGGCCGTACCAATACGGAGTCTACGCAAACGCCGCCTTTGGTGTGAGTGCAGTCGATCTGGGTCGACGAGAATCTAATCTTGATTTTAGACTTTGAATTGTGGATTTTAAAATCACCCACGTGGTAGAGCACCCAACTTCCGGGGTTGTTCAAGTAATACTGGGAAGAAGCTTGTTGAGAATCCGAGGTGGTGAGATTGAATCTCACCGGTTTGAGGTCCCAGCCATGGATGTGCTTAGGGTCGCAAATTCTCCGCCCCCGTCTCTTCAACGACTTGCCGAGATGGAGCCGAAAGAACATGCTGTAGAGCCCCGGTGGAAACTCAAACTCCAACTCGCCACTCACCTCGAACCACCATGTTTGCTGGAGATATGCAATCGTCTGAAATCTAAATCGACCGGAGCAGGTTCAGTGAGAAAACAAGAAAGGGAAAGTTGTCATAATGATTCTCACCTGGATTCCTCGGTGGAAATGTGATTCCAGTATCTTCGATCACCTATGCCTGTAATCATCATCGCCTTCCAAGATATCGATAAGCAAATTCCACCCAAATTCTTGTCCAACCACATCACCTGCACAAATCACAAACACTCATCATAATCTACAAGTAAATGAATGAGCAATTTTAAAGGAGGAGAAATTCACCTTTTTGCCTCCATCAAAAGGGTTAGGGCTGGAAAGGAAGGCGTAGATATCTCTCTTCTGCATTCTCAGCACAATTTTCTCCTCCATACCCAATACTTTCTGCATTAGAACTGCATAATTCGAAGGCAATTTCGATTCCCAAATGAAATCTGCAGATGATGCACTACGAAAAGCTCGGTTCAACCTGGCCAATTTACAGATCTCAGGCGGATCCAAGTTCATCAGAACCAATGCCACGCAGCTCTCCGGTATGTGTCCGAGTCCAATCCCTATTTTCTGCCCATTTCTTGCATTATCTGACGTATCACTTGAGAAATTTGAACCCATTTTGATCAAAACCTATAATGAACTTAGAATCTGAGTCGGAATTCGATTTGTCAAAATTCGACTTAGAGACGCAGTGACCGGATTTTGAATTTGAATCTGAATTTGGAAATCTTCAAAGAGAGGCCCAGAGCAAGAAATGTGAGAAACGTAAAGAGAGTGATGTCCAAATCACAGTTCATGGATTTTGAAATACCCAGTCGCTCAAACTTCAATAGGATGGAATTCGAAAGAGATTCGGAGAGGGAAACAGCCGAAAAAATTAACAAAATCCCGCCCAAACAACCCGAAGACGAAGCTCAAACAGGATTTCAATCCGGTATAATCCATGCAAAAGATGAAGTTTTTCAAGGATGGTCTTCTCAGAGAGGAAGGAGAAGATCGGTTTTCTGCAAATCCAGTTCGGATTGCACAGTTTTGCAGTTGTGGGTTGATGGAAGAGATGTTCTTATCCATTTCAGTCCGGTTCAGCTTTCGTTAGACACAATCATCAGTTTTTGGAGGAACGTGCAACACACGCTCGCTTGAAATTGAGAGCAATTCTTCTCCACGCGGCTCAAGTGGATTATTTTAGAAATTGTTTCTTGTTATGGTATCCCTTTCTTAATGTTTTTAAGATAAAATTCCTTATTTCAAGTTTATTCTTAATAATTTCAGTTTTTCATTTTAGTTTTTTGGTCAAAATTTTGAATAATTATCAATAAAAATCACAAACTATAGGGTCAATAACAAAACAAACCTTATAAATTATATTCGTTAACAAAACAGAACTTAAACTATCATTCGCTAACAATTTAACCATTTGCGGTCGCTCGCAGATTAAATGCAGTCGCCCGAACTTGAAATATATACAAAATACTAAGAGTGGGCATGGTCTGGTCAGGTCCCGAGCCAGAATTGGACCTGTGATGACCCCCGACCTGATTGTGGCCGGCGAGCTTCACTCCGGACATTTAAAACGTGGACTATTTTTTTTTTTGAATTTTTACTTTTACTTTTAAAACTTTGACAGAGAAAACCTTCTCTGGTGTTGAAGACTGGAAGACATATTTAAAGTCGAACTTCAGAAATAAATGGCAGAAGAAAAACAGGAAAACAGGAATATTAAAAACTTGGATAAGTACTCTGGACGAGAGCAGGAAGACAGAGAGAAATGAAAATAGGAAAAACAGAATACTTCGGACGTTTAAAATAAAGAGCAGAATGGACAACAGAAACTGAGGGCAGAATAGACGACAGACATGCAGTGGAAGACTTGATAAAATGGGAAACGTAAACTGGAAGTCACACAGTGGGAAGCTACAGTGGATAGCAGAAGCCGTGGACGTTTGAAAGCAAAGTCAGAATCTGTGGACAATCAGAAGACGTGGATGTTTAAAATCAAAAACAGAATCTGCGGACAAACAGAAGCTATGGACGTTTAAAATCAAAGACAGAATCTGTGGACAAACAGAAGACGTGGACGTTTAAAATCAAAGACAGAAACAGTAGACAACAGAAGTCCGTGGATGTTTAAAATAAAAGGTAGTAACCGTGGACGTTTGAAATGAAAGGCAAAATCTGTGGATAACAGAAGTCGTGGACGACAGAAGTCGTGGACGACAGAAGACAACAGAGGCTGTGGACGACAGAAACTGATGACAGAATCCGTAGACGACAGAAGTTGTGGACGACAAATTGAAAGACAAAATGGACGACAGAATTGAAAGACAGAATGGACGACTAACACTTAGCCAAATACTTGAAACAATTACTTGACGGGCGAGTACTGTGGACAACTGCAGAACTGGACTACTATTTTAAGGAACAGCGTGGATGACTATTTTCAAAGGGCAGCGTGGACGACTATTTTAAAGAACAGTGTGGACGACTGTTTTAATGAACAGCGTGGACGACTGTTTTCTTTTGGAAAACTTGAAGACTTGGAAGACATAAACGTATACTCCGCCGATCGATCGATTACCCCAGACGATCGATCGGCTACCTCTCTGTTTGACAACTTACTTCTTTTGACACAAAAAACATTAAAACTTCAAAACCCGATTCAAAACACAATTTTAAAACTTACTTGAAAACATGACAGAAATTAAAAAATCTAACTGTATGGATAGCTCTAAAACCCAAGACAATCCATGCAGAACCTAAAAGAGAAAAATTCCAAGCAGTTCCAGAATATTTCAAAATATACATTCAACTGTCAAACAGAGGTTTTAAAGACATCAACAAAACTAAGTCTATACATCGTTTTAAAATTTCAAAAACTGTACAGGACTTGACATAACCTTCAAAAATACATCCCACAGGTATAACATTTGTCTGACTGCAGCAACCAACCCATGAGCTCGTCCCGCCAACTGCATCTATTCATCGGCCTGAGGCACAAAGTCCTCGTCTGGAGGATCCATACCTACAACAGTGAGTTCAACTATGAGCCTAGAGCTCAGTAAGAACATGAAATGCAGTGATGCATATGCTGTGCATGAACATTTTCAAATACATGAACATTATGTTACATTACATTACGTTTCACTGGACAGGAAGGTATAAGTGGGAAGAAGAGCTGGCGCAACAGGAGTACATGCCACAATAGGACATAACAGAAGTACATGACAGGATGTCAGTCCTTGTCCACACTTAACCATATATTACATCCACATTTTAACTTTCATAACTTCAAATCTGGTGCTGAAAAACATTTACATTGTTTTCCAGAAAACGTGTATGCATGAACAGATACGATACGGTGGTTAAACTCAACGTATATAGGCGACAGAATAAAAACAAACATGAAACAGAACACACAGAACACGTTTAGCTTATAGCATAACCTACGACCTAACTGCCAAAATCAACACCTAGTATCTCCATGTTGTAGGGCCTTAAGGGCCAACTTATACGCATGAACTTACCTGTTGTCCGAAATGCAGCAAGCTTTGTACGCACGTCTACTGTGGTTCGTGAACCTATAGCACGCAAAATCGGACATTAACCTAAACTTTAAAAAAATAACATTTGACTTGTCCATTCTTTTGGAAAACTTGAAGACTTGGAAGACATAAACGTATACTCCGCCGATCGATCGATTACCCCAGACGATCGATCGGCTACCTCTCTGTTTGACAACTTACTTCTTTTGACACAAAAAATAGGAAAAATGAAGAAAACAGGAAAAATGTTGAGGTTAAAATTGTTGTTGGTCGCCTGGAAGAGAGAAACAGAGAGGAGAGGAAGAATATGGAGGTTTAGTAGGAGAGAAGACAAGAGGTAGGTTTCTCAGCAAGTTTTGGAAATTTGACATCCATCTATTGGCTCCCTTCCATCAACCTTAATTCCTTTCCAAACCGCCCCTCTATGCATCTCTAACTAATGGTTTTGTTTAGTTACACATTAGTTTGATTTTTATCCCACTATTCAATTCAATATAAACTCCGTCGATTTGGTTTCCAACAAAACATTCATTGTATTAATATAATTAATCTCGCTTAATGATTCGGAGAATAATTACATAGGCAAAAATGTCGGGTGTTACAGGACCGGACCATGGGAGTATGGAATTTTATCCTGAATCCCAGTACCGAACCGTGCAAGGACCGGGATCGGACTAGACCGGACCGAAAAATTCGGTCCGGTCCCGGTTTCTCCCATTGTAATGCTGATTTTTTTAAAATAAAAAAACAAAAAATTCTGAAATTACATACAGATTTTTCTAATAAACTTAGCATACATATTTTCTGCTTCTACTCTTAATCGAAAGAATAAAAAATGAAAGTAACATATATTAAGCTAACTATGCATGTTTAAAATTAAATCTAATAATCTATGATTAAAATAAAATCTCATAAGATAAATTAAACTCAACATCTAAAATATATCTAACATAAAACTAAATCCAACTATTTAACATAAAAACTCAATCCAACTATCCAATATTATAATATATAATGAAATCTAAAAAACTAAATTCAATATCAAAAGTAAATCCAACTATATACGTACAAAATAAATTCAACTATCTAAAAATACAAACTAAATAGTAAATCCAACTAAATAGTCAATTTCAATCAAACTTCCAAACCATTAGAGATAAACATTAAAATAAAATCAATAATTGCAAAAATATCAAGTCATTGATGTGTCATCTTCTACTTCAATAAAATTTTCATCGATAGGGTCAATGGAATTTGCAAAATGAAAATATTAAATGCATTAGTTAATCATTAGAGATAAATATGTAAAACAAATTAAAATTAGAATGATTGAACCTTCTTCTATAGTTGTGATAGTAGTATCTTCAAAATCATCATCATTTGTACTAGTAGAAAGTTTAAAAGGATTGAATACTTTGAGCCAACTTTGGGAGCATATAAGAGTTTCAACACTTTGAGGGCTTAGAGAACTACAAAAGGCATCAAGAATACGACCACCACAACTAAAAGCAAATTCTGACGCCATCGTAGAAATTAGAATGATCAATATATCTTTCGCAATTGACTCAAAACTCGATACTTATCGGAGTTTCTCGTCCACCAAAATAATATGTCACAATTTTCTGAAAAATTCTCTAACTTTTCAGAAAAATAAAGATCAATCTCTGATGTATTAGTTTCATCATTTCTCTCTGAAGAATTGTCAGGCCCATAAAACATTGAGTACACTGCACTTAAAAGTGTTTGCGCCAAAGAACTCATTGACGTTGGAGACTTTCGTTGACTATTACTGCTACTTGGAGTCGGGTCTTCATTGGTTGTATCACTTTTATATTCAGTATACAACTTTTCAATTACATCATCTAACTGCTTTGTGTATTGTGCAGCTCTTTCATTGCCAAATAAAATGACTAAACAATGTTGTAAAAATTTTATTTTGCAACTTGAATCAAGAACAACAACAACATATACAAGCATATTTATTTTTTCAAAGGATCCCCAATATTTATCAAACTTCTTTTGCATCTCCTTGGCCATTCTTCTTAGCCTGAAATTATCGCTGTTAATATATGTCTCAATAGCAATCTTCAAATTACAGACTTCACCTACGTACATATTCGCTGTAATATGTAGAGAAGCAGAAACATGAACTGTCATAGTATAAAATGTCTCTAAAAACTTTATGTATTCTCGAATGCATGACCAATCTTTTGATATGGGTGAACCTTCCATTCCCATTTCATTCAACAAAGTGCTATCATTCTCTGCTAATTTTTCAAAAGTCGCTTCATACTTCTCAGCACTTGCCAACATCAAATACGTAGAGTTCCAACGAGTTAGAACATCAAGCGACAAATTACTTTTACAAGTAATTTTAACCGCATCAACGCAAGCTTTGAACTGTTTTAATCTTCCCAGAGAAGACCTTACGTGCTTAACAACTTTTCTTACCCTTGCTATTGTCTCATGATTCTCTTTCAAACCATCAGAAACTATCAAATTGAGGACATGTGCAAAACATCTTACGTGAATGTGATCGCCATTTAAAATCAACTCCTTCCAATTTCGAATTGTCTTCGTCAAATAGGAAATAGCAATGTCGTTGGAAGAAGTATTGTCAATGCATTAAAATAAAATCAATAATTGCAAAAATATCAAGTCATTGATGTGTCATCTTCTACTTCAATAAAATTTTCATCGGTAGGGTCAATGGAATTTGCAAAATGAAAATATTAAATGCATTAGTTAATCATTAGAGATAAATATGTAAAACAAATTAAAATTAGAATGATTGAACCTTCTTCTATAGTTGTGATAGTAGTATCTTCAAAATCATCATCATTTGTACTAGTAGAAAGTTTAAAAGGATTGAATACTTTGAGCCAACTTTGGGAGCATATAAGAGTTTCAACACTTTAAGGGCTTAGAGAACTACAAAAGGCATCAAGAATACGACCACTACAACTAAAAGCAAATTCTGACGCCATCGTAGAAATTAGAATGATCAATATATCTTTCGCAATTGCACTCAAAACTCGATACTTATCAGAGTTTCTGTAACGACCCCTGTTCCCAGCAAGATATTGTCCGCTATGGGGATTGGGCCGCAGCCCAATATCCTCCCCTCACGGCTTTGTTTGGTGAGAGCACTTCCCGGAAGGTCACCCAACCTGGAATTACTCTCGCCGAAGCCCTCTTAACTTCGGAGTTCTTATGGGATCCGTTGCCAATTGTGCTCCAAAACGCGTCTTGCTATGTTGGGAGGGTCTCTTTACATATGTTTCATTTCCACATACTTCCCCAAGCGCTGTGGGATTGTGACGACCCCCTCTTTACGACCTGTCACCTTCCGGCTCGCCCGCGCGGACGTACCGCCATCCGGGTTCCGGTTCGTGCAGCCATCGTACCAGTACAGATTCGGGACTTACAGATTCGGGTCATCACAATCACCCCCCCTTGGGGGCCCAACGTCCTCGTTGGCCACAATTCCGGTTGGGTACAGGCTCTGATACCATTTGTAACGACCCCTGTTCCCAGCAAGATATTGTCCGCTCTGGGGATTGGGCCGCAGCCCAATATCCTCCCCTCACGGCTTTGTTTGGTGAGAGCACTTCCCGGAAGGTCACCCAACCTGGAATTACTCTCGCCGAAGCCCTCTTAACTTCGGAGTTCTTATGGGATCCGTTGCCAATTGTGCTCCAAAACGCGTCTTGCTATGTTGGGAGGGTCTCTTTACATATGTTTCATTTCCACATACTTCCCCAAGCGCTGTGGGATTGTGACGACCCCCTCTTTACGACCTGTCACCTTCCGGCTCGCCCGCGCGGACGTACCGCCATCCGGGTTCCGGTTCGTGCAGCCATCGTACCAGTACAGATTCGGGACTTACAGATTCGGGTCATCACAGTTTCTCGTCCACTAAAATAATATGTCACAATTTTCTGAAAAATTCTCTAACTTTTCAGAAAAATAAAGATCAATCTCTGATGTATTAGTTTCATCATTTCTCTCTGAAGAATTGTCAGGCCCATAAAACATTGAGTACACTGCACTTAAAAGTGTTTGCGCCAAAGAACTCATTGACGTTGGAGACTTTCGTTGACTATTACTGCTACTTGGAGTCGGGTCTTCATTGGTTGTATCACTTTTATATTCAGTATACAACTTTTCAATTACATCATCTAACTGCTTTGTGTATTGTGCAGCTCTTTCATTGCCAAATAAAATGACTAAACAATGTTGTAAAAATTTTATTTTGCAACTTGAATCAAGAACAACAACAACATATACAAGCATATTTATTTTTTCAAAGGATCCCCAATATTTATCAAACTTCTTTTGCATCTCCTTGGCCATTCTTCTTAGCCTGAAATTATCGCTGTTAATATATGTCTCAATAGCAATCTTCAAATTACAGACTTCACCTACGTACATATTCGCTGTAATATGTAGAGAAGCAGAAACATGAACTGTCATAGTATAAAATGTCTCTAAAAACTTTATGTATTCTCGAATGCATGACCAATCTTTTGATATGGGTGAACCTTCCATTCCCATTTCATTCAACAAAGTGCTATCATTCTCTGCTAATTTTTCAAAAGCCGCTTTATACTTATCAGCACTTGCCAACATCAAATACGTAGAGTTCCAACGAGTTAGAACATCAAGCGACAAATTACTTTTACAAGTAATTTTAACCGCATCAACGCAAGCTTTGAACTGTTTCAATCTTCCCAGAGAAGACTTTACGTGCTTAACAACTTTTCTTACCCTTGCTATTGTCTCATGATTCTCTTTCAAACCATCAGAAACGATCAAATTGAGGACATGTGCAAAACATCTTACGTGAATGTGATCGCCATTTAAAATCAACTCCTTCCAATTTCGAATTGTCTTCGTCAAATAGGAAATAGCAATGTCGTTGGAAGAAGTATTGTCAATGGTTATGGTTGTAACATTTTCAATCTCCCAATTAAGTAAATATTTTTCAACTTTCTTACCAATAGATTCAACCTTATGGTTCAGAATCAAACAAAAATTCAATATCTTCTTTTGCACATGCAACTCTTCATCAACATAATGACATGTCAGCACCATGTAATTCAATTTTGAATAAAAATCCATATGTCAGTGGTCAAGCATACCCTCTCTGATGTTCTAAAAAAACACTCCTTCAATTTGGTTCATTCTTTCTTAAATATATTGCGAATATCTCTTGCTACTGTTCTTCTAGATGGCATATAAACTTAGGATTGAGATACGAACAAAATGTCATAAAACCAATTCCTTCTACAAATTTCAATGGAAATTCATCCAAGATAATCATCTTGGCAAGTAATTCTCTAGCAGCCATTATAGTAAATATGGATATACTAGCAGACTTGATCTCGTTAGGTTTAAACAACAAAATTTTTTGCTTATTGTCTACATTTCGTGGGAACTTTTTGCAAACTTTAATATGTTTTACTAAACTTGAAGTCCTATTTTTTGTCGGGTGTGCTGCATAAATCTGCCGACAATAATTACATTTAACTGAATCAGAGTTTGGTATTCTACTAAAGTGAATCAAAACTACAGATTTCGTTTTTTTTCGATTCCACATGCGAATTTTCACTATAAGGAATATCTATCCTACCGTGTAGCAAAAACAATAAACATATAAATACATTAACCTAAATTTATCAACCAACACATTAACAAGATTAATAACCAACCAACAAAAAAAAAAACAGAGAGAGGGTGAGAAAGAAAGGGAGAAAAAAAACTCATTAAAGAGAAAATTTATTTGCATTTGACAACTTAAAGGAATAACAACAGTATAAAAAACAACAAAATAAAATAAACATATGTAAAATGTAACACCCGAAAATTTTTCCATGTAAATATTTCTTGCGTTATTAGATGGAATTAATGGGAATATTTATACAATGTATGTTTTATGAGTTTACCGATGGGTTCATTGAATGAGGGTAATTCGTAAAACCTGTTGGAGGGACTAAATAGTAATTTAGTTAAAAACCAATAGTTAGAAATGCATGGAGGGGTATGTTGGGAAGGAATTAAGGTTGGTGGAGGATAGCCTATGGTTGCTTGACACTTGGCAACTTGTTGAAGAAGCCATGTTCTTCTTCTCTTTCCTCCTGCGTGAAACCCTCATTTCTCATCTACTTCTTTCCACTGCTATCTGTTTTCTCTCCTCCAGGCTACTGCAACCTTTCTAAAAGACTTCCATTCTCTTGTTTTCTACAGTGAAGGTAATCATCTGCTAGAGTTAACGAAATTGGACAAGTTAAAATGAAAGTTTTGCTGAAGTTAGGGTTAAGATATTTTAGAGAAAACTCTCTGTTATTGTATGAAAACACGTCGGTTTGTTTTCTAAAGGTTGGAATGGAGTTTGGAGCATGTCCTACTAAGTTGTTAGTTAGCATTTCCAGCTTTGTTTATTTTCTTTACATGCATGTATAGGTTTGTGCATCACCGAGGCAATACGTTCAATACTCTCAACTCTACAGCAAACAGGTAAGTTCATACCCGTAGGTTGGCCCTACATCATGGAGACTTTAGGTTTTTACTTCTGTCGGAAGGTTTCGGGTAGATAAGTTGGAGTAATATTTCGAGTCATCTGTTTTTCTCTTTAGGTTCTGTTGTGCTATTTCTGTTGTCTGCTGTTTTAACTTTAAGCACTGTAAATGTCCATGCATACACGTTTTTCCGGAAAGCTCATGCAAAAATATCTTCTGCACACGTTTTGAAGTTAAGAAAGATAAAATCTAAGTGTAATGTATTAGTTAAGTGCGGGACGGGGACTAGCCTACTGTTCTGTTTTGTTCTGTTCTGTTATATTCTGTATATCTGTTTGTGCCTGTCGTGCACTTTCCAGTTCCCCTATAAGCCCCACTTATACCTTTCTGCCAGTGAAATGTAATGTAATGTTCTGTCACTGTATTCTGAAAATTCATGCATAGCATATGCATCACTGCATTTATATGTTCTTACTGAGTTTTAGACTCAAAGGTGAACTCCCTGTTGTAGGTATGGATCCCCCAGATGAGGACATCGTGTCTCAAGATGATGATTGGATGTAGTTGGCGGATTGAGCTCATGGGGTTTGGTTGTTGCAGTCATACAAGAATTAACTCTGTGAGAATGTATTTTCTGAAGTTATGTCAAGTTCTGTAACATCTTTTGAAGTTTTTTAAAAACATTTGAAGTGTAGGTTCAGTTCTGTACAACTTTTATGTTCTTTTTAAAACGACGTATGGAATCGGTATTGATGTCTAAAACTTCCGTATTTGACAGTTTTATTTATATATTTTGAAATATTCTGGAACTGCCTTGAGTTCTCTCTATTGGTCTGTGCATGGATGGTCTCTGGTTTTAAAGTTATCCATGCGGTTTGATTTCTTAAACTCCTGTCATGTTTTATGTTATGTCTGAAAATCATGTTCTGAATCGTTTTTTTTTTTAATTTGAAACTTTTATGCCATCTGTTTTTATGCTCCTTGTTCGTATGTCTTCTTGTTAAAAGTTGTCCAATTTTGTCTTTAAAACTACATCTTCCTATCACATCCACCGCTGCTTTTAAAATCACATCCACCGCTTCGGTTTATTTATATCTACTGCCTTAGGATTCACATCCACTGCCTCGGTTTATTTATACCTACTGCCTTAGGATTCACATCCACTGCTTTGGTTTATTTACATCTACCGTCTGACGTCATTCATCTCAAATCTTCCGATTACATCCACCGCTGCCCTTTTAAAATCACATCCACCGCTAAAATTACATCTTTCGCCTAACGTCATCTGCCCACATCTTCTGCCCAGTTTACTTCTGCCGGTGAACAGTAAACTTTTGCCTATAGTTCACCTCTACCGGTGAACAGTAATCTTTTGCCTGTAGTTCACCTCTACCGGTGAACAGTAATCTTCTGCCTGTAGTTCACATCTGCCGGTGAACAGTCCCCTTCTACCTTTAGTTCACTTCCACCGGTGAACATGTAACACCCGGCTTTACGGGATTTAATTTTATTCCTATATAAACGGCAATTTTGTAAATGCGTCAAATTAAGTCCGTTTTGCGAACGGAAAGTTTTAACGAAGCCGTAATAATAAATTGGAATTTGTGGTGAAATATGAGAATTTTGGAAAAATCGGATCGCTAATTAAATAACGAGACAATTGGAGGAATAAATAGAAATCAAATGGAAGGGCAATTTAGTAATTGTCAAACCAAATTTAATTAAAATCAAAAACTCCTTTCTTTCCCCTCACCCACGCCAATTTCATTTCTTCCTCTCCCTCACCGCGCGATTCTTCTCCTCCCTTACGGCGATTCTCCTCTCTGTGGTCGAAGCTTGTCCTCCGGCGACTCGAGTCTTCACGTTTCTCTTCCGTCATCGCTTTCTAGGTAAGGCTCGACACTTTTGGAACGTTAGGTATTGATTTCTAAGGTTTAAAACGATTAGGATTCGTTAGGGTTTTTGTCGGAAACGTGAATCAACGTTTGAAATTGATAGGTTGAGCTTAGTTATGCCTCTAATGGACGTATTGATAGTTGTCGGAGCTTAGTTTATTGATTTGTTGAGGTGTATTGAAGACTTGGTTAAGTTGGAGCTTAAAAACCTCCATTAATGGAGTTTTTGAAATATCGAGCGCGAATTGCTCGATGAAATGCCTCAACGAACTAAAATAGAGTTTAGGAGATTTTTTCTTTAGTTAGGACATAGCAATTTTTGAAGTTTGAAGATTTAGGCTCGGTTTAACGTTGTATATTGTAAAATGCATAGGTGAACAAACGCTTGTGGACGGAGCTCGGTGTGCAACAACGCGAGGTAAGTTCTCGTGACTTACTCTGGCCGATGGGCCTACACCATATGTCAAAGTCGTTTCGAGGAACCTTGAGGATTATTTGTTTAAATTGTTTTGGGGTTTGGGTAGTTAGAATTAGTTGTTTTTATATGTTGTTTATTTATCGTCTTGATGGTACACATGTGATTGTTTACTTTATGTTATATTTGAACTGTTCATGCATCACGGTTTTAAAAACGACATGAAAATAAATTTACGCATGGATTTCATGAAAAGAACATGCATGTAAAGGCAAGTAAAGTATCACAGTAAACAACCATGACATGGGGTTATCGGGGATGAGGTTCAGACCTGGCATTCCGTGGTGAGCAGGTTTCCCTCCCTTCAGATGGTGTGGGCTGTCTAATCGCTTGACGTGCCCTATCCATCTGTCGAGCGTTTCCGATAACCATAGACTGACACGTATGGATATATGCATTGACATGGACGGTTTTCATAGTACAGAGTATACATGATCATGCATTAGCATTTACGTAGGGCTTACTGAGATTTTTATCTCATAGGTGTCTTTATGGTGTAGGTGATTTCGAGACAGGTGAGGATGATGTCCCTCCGCCTGAAGTATGAGCACGTTGAGGAATGATGGCTCGCGGGAGTGCGCTGGCAGTCGGGGCGTGATTTTGACCCGTGGGGGACGTAGGTAAATATTTTGGGATTTGATAGATGAAGAATAGGTGAATTGTATAGTTGATATTTTAGGATGTTTGGATTTGATAGTATTTTGTTGAATTTTCAATATTTTTCAAACAGTGGGAATGTTAAACTTTTAAACGGAACCATGAGGTTCGTTTTCACGAAATTGGTTATGTTCGATTGTGTTTTGAGTCGGTGAATAGGTCCTTAATAGCGTGTGTAATGTATACGAGAGACGAGGTTATAATATGGAAGTATGTTATGTGAATTGTAATGGCACGTGAAGAAGGAATGAGAAAAGGAAAGAGTGTGTGGTTGTGTTGTGTGTTGTGAGTGTATGAAGTGCAGGGCGTGAGAAATATAAGAGGAAAGGAAGAGCGCTCTCTGGAAAATTTCCAGAGAGCGTGGCGATTGCTCGCCACAGAATGGTGAGCAATCGCCACCTATTGCCTGGCGATCGCCATTGGCGATCGCTAGGCGAAGTGGTAATCGCCTATTGGCGATTGCTCGCCATGAGCAATCGCCTATTGGCGATTGAGCAGGTGATTGCTCGCCACTTTATGGCGAGCAATCGCCACCTCCTCTGCCGCCGATTGAAAAACCAAGAAAAAAAAAAGATAAATATAATATGTTTTATTTTTAAATTGTTTTAATTGTTAATTAAATTGTTTTAAGTATATTTAATTGATTTCAATTCAGTTTTCGAACGACTTGATTTCTATTTCAATTCCGATTTCGATTTTAAAAGTTTTATTTCCGCTCGAAAGTCGGATTTGCAGTTTGTACGCATAAAAATGAAAAATTTTATACGGGAAACTAAGGGTTACGGGTAAGGGTCGTTACAGAACAGTACATTTCTGTCTGCTGATAACTCTTAAATTAGAGTTATTTTATACTATATTTAATTGATAAAACTTATATGATTTGAGTGAATGTAAGAAGAAATTGATGAAATTTACTTCAATTGCTATAAGATGCTGTAGAATCTGTGCTTAGATTTAATTTAATATATCTTATGCAAATTATCTATTAAAAGCAGATTTTCTCTTTAATTTGAATTTTATATTTTCGTATTTGAATGTAATTTTATTAGAGGGAAAATCAAATTTAAAAGCTGAAGATTATGGAGAGAGAGGAATCAAATCAAGAAAAATCGGAAAATTTGTTGCTTTGAATATGAAGAAAAAGAAATGGGTATTATTTGGTTGCGAAGCATGGACGATGGACAGCACTAAAAGACAAAGAAACCATGGACATGGAAGACAACAGAGAGTGGACGTGGACGACAAATGAAAATGGACGACTGAGCAGTGTGGACAACTGAGATTACGCTAAACGACAAATGCAAATGGACGATGACCGAGTAAAAGAAGTGTGGACTTGGCTGAAAAGAAAATTATGAATAAGAAACGTGGACAATTGGAAAGTGTGGACGAATGGCAAAATGGACGAATGAGCGCTAAAAGACAAAAAACACAAAAAGACAAAAACTCGTGGACGACTAGAAGAAGTGAACAAGTTGTGGACTCGAGTGGGAAAAACAGAATCCATGGACGTCGGGAACAGTGGCAGAAGCTGGAATGGCAATTTAAAAATTGCACGATTCTAGGGATAGGAGAGAGAGCGAGAAAAGAGGGATTTAATCCCCTCAAGGAGAGAGGGTATTTATATATATATATATATTTTACACTGCTACAACCAGGGAAGAGGATCTGCGACTGAAACCAGAGACTAATCTTCTTCTTCTTCTCTTGTTCTTTTTATTTTATTTTTGGTTTTATTCTATTATGATTTTAGGGTAGTAGAACTTATCCTTGGTTAGGAGAGAAAGTACTCTTTACATATTTTTTTATTCTGATCTATGAATGCTTAGTATTTTTCACTAAACAATTGCTCATGGTTTTTATTGCATAAATTAAATTATGTCGATAGGCAGATTTAAATTCACATGTTCCTATTGTATCGACAGGTAAATAGGAATTTAAGATGCATGAGTAATTAAATAAATTAAAATTATTGCAAAGTAGCTAACCTTAATTTATTTGGCATTAAGAATGTGTTTATAAGAAAATTCAGATTAAATTTTTGTCTTTTCAAAAATTGAAAAGAAAATTCTGAAATGAATTTATCTAGGCAATTCGATGGAACCCTAGAAATATATGAATTCTTGCTGTTCTGTGACTAATACTGCAGCATCGCCAATGCATTTTTACTTGGAACAATCTTTCGTGATATTCTTTGTCTAATTCAATTCATATCGACAGATAGTTTGATATTTCATATTTATATTATATCGATGGGTAAATATAAATGTTAAGATGCACGATTGATTAATTGGATTAATACGTTACAAAGTAGTTAACGTTAATTCAATTGGCATTAAGAATAGGGTTTATAGAAATTCAATGTTAGTTACCTTCTTTCAAAGTCGAGAGAAATTTTGAAATTTAATTACATAGGCAATTTGAAAGAAACCTATAAATATTTTTATTCTTGCTGTTTAAGATCAATGCTCTAGCATCGTGTAGCATCAGAGTAAATTGCATGTAAAGAGGAAATCAACCCTAACCAAGGCTTTTCTCATAATTATCTTTTTAAAGCATTTCTATTTTTAGACTTATCTAATTTCGAATAATTTTAGTTATTCATTCCTTATTATTTATTTAATCTCAATATTTTCATCTATATTTTATAGAAATTTATAGCAATTTAATTACAATTAAAAATATCCTCGTGGGATCGATACTTTACTTACTTATTACTTCGTTAGCGACATGTGCACTTGCGTGCAAGTGTGTAATACCACTAACACTTGCATCCACCGCTGCCTTTATTTACATTCTCCGCCCAGCTTATTTACTTCTTTTGCCCTACATCACCCGACCCCGACATTCACTGTAGCCTTTCTTCCGGCATGACTTCCAGTTTTGTTTTCCATTTTTATTAGGTTTCCCACTGCATGTCAAGTCGTCCATTTCTGTATCCCCGTTTGCAATTCTCCCTGTCTCCCTGCACTCGTCCAGAGAAGGTTTATGTCCAAATCCTTAAGTGTTCCAGTTTTCCTGCTTTCCCTTCTGTCATTCGTTCTGTAATCTGATTTTAAATCATTTCCCGTTTTGCTTTTAACTCCAGAGAACGTTCTCTCTTTCTGTAAAGTTTTAAGGGTTTTGTTTGTTTTTAAAGGTTCAGTCTGTTGGTTATTCAAAAAAAAAATAGTCCCCGTTTTGAATGTCACGGAGTGATGGCTCCTCCGACCCAGATCGGGTCAGGGGGCTGTCACATAAAATATCTTAATCAATAATACTCTATGCAAGTAATATTTGAGGTAAACTATAGTACACAATTGAAAATACATCACGAAACAACCAAAATGATAATATTTGATGAAAACTACACAATTGAGTTTTAGTTGTCTGTGAATTACAGACAACTAAAATTCGCAACTAAAATCCTCAGTCTAATAGCCAATGCCCAACAGTACAATTAAAATGAAAAATCGTAAGTCTAATAGCCATTAGCCAATGCCCAATAGATTACAGAACAACTAAAATGAAAAATCCTAAGTCTAACAGTCAACAGTACAACACATCCAATGTGCGAATCAAAATCCTAAGTCTAACAACTATTCAGAATTCACAACATGAGCAGTTAGTATGGCAAACTTGAACGACTCTATGACTTGTGAGTCTGTTAGTCTGTGACTGTGAGACTATGGCGATGGCGAGCGCCGATGCCGAAAAAAGTTGATCAACTAAGGCCTGAGGGGAGAGGATTGAAGGCTGAAGCCGAAGGTCGACAAACGACAGTGACCACTCGGCTCGAGAGTGGAAGTCGGGAGGGGCGACGAAAAAGAAGAAGAACGGGACTAGGAGGGGCCAACACTAGCGAGGAAGAAGAATGGATAGTGAGCCCTAACTTTTTTAGTTTTTAATTTGGTTCTTGGTCCAGTCCGATCTTTTAAGAATTTCGGACTATAGACCATGGACCAGACCATTTCCCACAGGATTTCTTCTTTGGGGACCGGTCCCGGACCGAGAACCAGTAGGAACCGCCCAAAATCGAACCGACACCTTTGGTTCGGTCAGGTTCTCAGTCCACAGTCCAGTCTTGCCCACCCCTACAAAATATGCTCGAGAGCAGACGATCTTGGCTTTAGGCGGTCGCTCGTAGTTCAAATGCTGTCGCCCTCACTTGAAATGGGTGCAAATGCACTGGGAACGGACGACCTCAGCTTCACGCGGTCGACCACGAGCATGCTCTAAGTTAAAATGCAGTCTATTGCGCAATCGCCCGATGTTAAAATACGGTCTACCGTGCGGTCACCCGCGGTTAAAATGTGAGAAACCGCGCCTGGAGGATGAACTTGTTAACATAAGATAGTTTGAAGTTTATTTTATTAATGAATATAGTGTAAAGTTTGTTTTGTCATTGATCATATAGTTTTTAAAGTTTTTTTTTTGCCTATTTTTTTTTCAATTTTGTTTTTCTTTTTAAATAATTTTTACTCAAATTTTGTCAATAAATTTATACAAAAATATCAATTCTTTATATATTATACATGTTACATACCAATCTAACAAAATATATCTAAATCAATTTATTTTTACAGTTTCAATTTCTTTTACGTTTGATCGATCACTCATAAGAATTAGATATCGTTTAAATCTTTTAATTAAATATAATTTTTTATCAACATGAATATATTCATAAAGAAAAATAGTCTTATTGTTATCTTAAAGAATGTTTTAGAGTTAATATATTTTTTACGATGAATCTTTCTATTCAAGATTGATGATTATGTCTATAATAAGTAAAGAAAATATTATTATATTACTTCTCATTGAAAATACCATTTAAGGGGGTATTTAATCTTTCTAACATGTGTGTTCAAGTTTTTTTCAGTGTTCAATTAAACTTTAGAACTTAAAGTTAAATATTTGCAAAAATACCTTCAAAGTGTCGATCGAAGTGACAAAGTGTCAATCGCTAGTTATATTTATGAAACTTCAAAAAGTATCAAGTGTCAATCAGATAGAGTTAGTGTTGACCGTAGAAACTAATACAAAAATTATAGAAAGTTTCAAGTGTCGACTGTAGAAACTAATACAGAAATTTCAGAGAGTTTCAAATGTCGACTGTAGCAACTAATGCAAAAATTCTAGAGAGTTTCAAGTGTCGATCGGACAATGATAGTGTCAATAGCATGATCAAATCCAAAAATTTCGGGAGCCTTAAAGTGTCGACAGAGAAGCCAAAGTATCACATGAGTTGTTGAACGACTTTTAAAATAAAACACAATGTCATCAAAGTGTTGACCGAGCAAGAGGAAGTGTTGACCGCACTGGTTATTTTTTGAAGACACTTATAAATAGAAGAATGAAGACTCATGAAGATCACTGAATTTGAAAAATTGCGACGAAGTGTTACCAAATCAAAATTTGATAATTCCTTTCTTCAATTGATCTGTCACCTCTCCTAGTTCATCAACTTGCGATTGTATCCATTAAGTGTGTGAGATTTGTATTCATCAATATTTCAATCTCATTACTATTTGTGAACGTGTAAAGGGCGAAGCCCTGAAGAAATCCATCCCCCTCATAGGTTATTTTCGATCCTACACTTATATGATATTTTGTACTATTTAAAAATAAAATTATAATTATTAATTACTTTACTAAAAAATTTAAAAGAGTCCTAGGTTTTGAAAAATAAACATTATATTTTATTCTTAATTTTATTAAAACTTTAAAATATTTTTTCATGATAAGAATGAAATACTGTTTTATATTCAAATAATTTATTTGAATACAAAGTGTATGGTTTTTTTTACTAGATTTATGAATTTTAAATTTAATAATTAAATTAGGGTAAAGTGCAATTTAGCCCCTACAACTAGGTGAAATGAGCAATTTACACCATAAACTCGGATAATGGGTAAGAATAACCTTAATATATTTTGATAATGGGAAATATGACCCATACTGTCCTATTTTTCATTAAAATGTCATGTTTTTTTCACGTGTTTATTTTTTTCCCGAAATGTCCCTGCATGGAGTCAGACTGGACCAGACCAGTTCAGCTAATTCCACTTTAGTTTTTTTTTTTTTTTTTTTAAATTCCACTCTGGCTTACTTCAGCGTAAGCAGGATCCATCGAAGGATCTTGAGGGTGGGTTTGGTTGAAGGAGTAGAGACGCGAGGAGATCGCGGTGCAGCGAGTTACTTCGATGGAATGAGCTTTGGAGAGAGTCACCATTTCATCAGCAGATAACCCTTTGCGAGCGAAATTATCAATGAGTTGCTCAGCGTTGAAGCTTGGAGGAGGGAGATTCCTTCCCACTTCACTGGCGAGTGAAACCACCACGTCTCGCTGGCCAGAGGGCACCGCATAGTTGATTCCACCACTTTCTTAGCGCTGTTGCGCGCGACGAATGTTAGAATGTCTGCGCATGAGACCATTTTTGGACAAATGGCCTCGATTTGAGACTTGGCCTCTTTGATCACCTCGAAGCCTCGAAGGCTAGGGTTGTTCGCATGATTCTCCCTCTCGGCTTGGAAACCAGGTCTGAATTCCAGCAGCGCATATCCATCATTATGCCCTCTGAAGTAGAATTTAAAAAAAAAAAAAACAGAGTGTGTGACGGCCCCGACCCGATTGGGGCCCGAGGAGCCATCACTCCGGGACATTCAAAACGAGGATTATTTTTTTTTTGTAAACAAACAGACTGGACCTTTAAAAACAAACCCTTAAAACTTTACAGAGAGAGAAAACATTCTCTGGATTTAAAAGCAAAATGGTAAAACAGTTAAACCGGACTGCAGAATGAATTACAGAAGGAAATCAGAATACTTGGAACATTTAAATAAAAGACTGGATGGACGAAGGACATGCAGAGGAAACGTGATAAAATACATGCAGTGAAAATAAACGAGGAATATAGATTGAAAGGCATACTGGGAGAAAGTTACAGTGAATAACAGAATCAGGTGATATAGGGCGGAAGATGTAAATAAAACGGGGCAGAAGAAGTAGGCAGGTGACGTCAAGCAGAAGATGTGGGTGGATGACGTCAGGCGGAAGATGTGAATAAACTCGGGGGGAATGAACTATTCACCGGTATAAGTGAACTACAGACAGAAATGAACTGTTCACCAGTTGAAGTGAACTACAAACAGAAATGAACTGTTCACCGGTGGAAGTGAACTACAGGCAGAAGTGAACTTTAAAGGCAGCAGTGGATGTAATAGGAAGATGTGAGATGAATGACGTCAGGCGGTAGATGTAAATAAACCGGAGCGGTGGATGTGAATCCTAAGGCAGTGGATGTAAATAAACTGAAGCGGTAGATGTGAATCTAAGGCAGTAGATCTAAATAAACCGAAGCGGTAGAAGTGATTTTAAAAGCAGTGGTGGATGTGATTTTTAAACGGGCAGCGGTAGAAGTGATTTTTAAAGTAGCAGTGGATGTGATCGGAAGATGTAATTTTAAAGACAAAATTTGACAACTTTTAACAGGAAGACATACGAACATGGAGCATAAAAACAGATGGCATAAAAGTTTCAAATTCTAAAAAAAACGATTCAGAACATGATTTTCGGACATAACAGAAAACATGACAGGAGTTTAAGAAATCAAACTGCATGGATAACTCTAAAACCAGAGACCATCCATGCACAGAACAATAGAGAGAACTCAAGGCAGTTCCAGAATATTTCAAAATATATAAATACAACTGTCAAATACAGAGGTTTTAAACATCAATACAGATGCCATACATCGTTTTAAAATCTCAAAAGCAGTACAGAACTTGGCATGCATTTCCAGAATTCACCATAACAGAAGTTTTTAAAACAGAACACAAAACTTTAAAACCTCATTCTCTCTGGTCAGGAATATGTCTAGCTACCACAACCAACCCCGAAGCTCGCGCCACCAGCCTCCTATTCGTCGGTCTGAGGTACAAAGTCCTCATCTACGGGATCCGTACCTACATCAGGGAGTTCAACTATAAGCCTAAAGCTAAGTAAGAACATATAAAAATGCAGTGATGCATATGCTATGCATGAACTTTCAGAATACGGCGACAGTACAGTACATTACGTTTCACTGACAGAGGGGTATAAGTGGGGCTCATAGGAGAACAGGCGTGACAGAAGTACACTATCAGGCACTAACAGAGATATGGTACAGAAATACAGAACAGAACATCAGTCTCTGTCCCACACTTAACCAATACATTACATTTAGATTTTATCTTTCTTAGCTTCAAACCGTGTACATAAAACATTTTGCATGAACTTTCGAGAAAATTGTGTATACATGGACATTTACAGTGCTTAAAATTAAAACATCAGACAACAGAAATAGCACAACATAACCTAAAGAGAAAAACAGACGACTCGAAATATAACTCCAGCTTATCTACCCAAAACCTCCCGACAGAAGTAAAAACCTAGAGTCTCCGTGATGTAGGGCCTTAAGGGCCAACCTACGGGTATGAACTTACCTGTGTCCGAAAAGCAGCAAGCTTTGCTCGTGAAACCACGGTGATGCACGAACCTTAGGCAGAGAAACAGAAGAAAACTGAGGAGATCGAAGGAGCTTCGAAGAGCGTTTGTCGTCAGGGAGAAAGAAAACAGAGGGGAGTGGAAAGAAGCAGAGGAGAAATGGGGGTTTCACGTAGGAGGAAAGAGAAGAAGAACATGGCTTCTTTAACAAGTTGCCAAGTGTTAAGCAACTATAGGCTATCCCCCACCAACCTTAATTCCTTCCCAACATACCCCTCCATGCATTTCTAACTATTGGTTTTTAACTAAATTACTATTTAGTCCCTCCAACCAGTTTTACGAATCACCCCCATTCAATGAATCCATCGGTAAACTCATAAAACATACATTGTATATGTGACGACCCCCGACCCGATCGGGGTCCGAGGAGCCATCACTCCGGGACATTTAACAGAAAACTGGATGTATATATTTTTTTTTTGATAAATGGAGCAGTACTGAACCTTTAAGAGCAAACCCTTAAAAGCATAACAGAGAGAGAGAGAACTTTCCCTGGATTTGAAAGGAAAATAGAAAAACAGTTAAAATTGGATTATAGAATGAACGATAGAAGAAATCAGAAGACTGAAGAAAACAGGGAGACAGAACACTTTGAATAAAAGACTGGGTGGACGACGGGCATGCAAAGGAAACGTGATAAAATACATGCAGTGAAAATAAATGAGAAATATAAGCTGGAAGGCATATTGGAAAAAAGGCTACAATTGATGGCATGAATAACTGGGCGGAAGACGTAGGCAGTAGACGAAGTAGAAAATGTAAGTAAACTGGGTGGACAATGTAAAATGGATGACGTTACCGGAAGATGTAGGCAGCAGATGCAATCGGAAGATGTGGATGACGTCAGGCGGAAGATGTAGATGACGTCAGACGGAAAATGTAAATAAACTAGGCGAAAATGAACCATTCATCGGTGGATGTGAACTGCAAACAGAAATGAACTGTTCACCGGTGGATGTGAACTACAGACAGAAATGAACTTTAAAGGCAGCGGTGGATGCAGGCAGAAATGCACTGTTCACCGGTGGAAGTGAACTACAGGCAAAAATGAGTTTACCGGTGGATGTGAACTACAGACAGAAATGAGTTCACCGGTGGATGTGAACTACTGACAGAATTTGACAACTTTTAAAGGCAGCGGTGGATGCAGGTAGAAATGCACTGTTCACCGGTGGAAGTGAATTACAAACAGAAATGAACTGTTCACCGGTGGATGTGAACTACAGACAGAAATGAACTGTTCACCGGTGGATGTGAACTACAGACAGAAATGAACTGTTCACCGGTGGATGTGAACTACAGACAGAAATGAACTGTTCACCGGTGGATGTGAACTACAGACAGAAATGAACTGTTCACCGGTGGATGTGAACTACAGACAGAAATGAACTGTTCACCGGTGGATGTGAACTACAGACAGAAATGAACTGTTCACCGGTGGATGTGAACTACAGACAGAAATGAACTGTTCACCGGTGGATGTGAACTACAGACAGAAATGAACTGTTCACCGGTGGATGTGAACTACAGACAGAAATGAACTGTTCACCGGTGGATGTGAACTACAGACAGAAATGAACTGTTCACCGGTGGATGTGAACTACAGACAGAAATGAACTGTTCACCGGTGGATGTGAACTACAGACAGAAATCAAAACATGGATAATTCTAAAACAAGACTATCCATGTACAGATCAATAGAGAGAACTCAAGGCAGTTTCAGAATATTTCAAAATATATAAATACAACTGTCAAATACAGAGGTTTTAAACATCAATACAGAACTGAACTTACAGAACTGAACCTACAGAACTGAACCTACACTTCAAGCCACCAGTCACCTATTCGTCGGACTGAGGCACAAAGCCCTCATCCACGGGATCTGTACCTACATCAGAGAGTTCAACTATGAGCCTAGAGCTCAGTAAGAACATATAAAAATATAGTGATTCATATGCTATGCATGAACTTTCAGAATACGGTGACAGTACAGTACATTACGTTTCACTGGCAGAGGGGTATAAGTGGGAAGAAGAGCTGGCGCAACAGGAGTACACGACAGGTACTTAACAGGGATAACATGGATAACAGGATGCCAGTCCTCGTCCACACTTAACCATACATTACATTCACATTTTTAACTTTCATAACTTCAAATCTGGTGCTGAAAACATTTGCATGACTTTCAGAGAAAACGTCTATGCATGAACAGATACGGTGTTTAAACTTAACATATACAGGCGACAGGAATAACACAGCAAGACGAAAAGCAAAATACAGATTACTCAGAACATAACCTGTGACTTATCTACCCAACAACAACCCGACAGAAATGGAAAACCTAGTACCTCCGTGATGTAGGGCCTTAAGGGCCAAACCTATACGTATGAACTTACCTGTTGCTGTAGAGTTGCAAGCTTTGTTCGTGTTACCTCTGCGATCCACGGGAGAAACTAAGGAGATCAGAGGAGCTTCGCTGGTCGTTTGTCGTCTGGATGAGAGAGAGCAGAGAGGAGTGGAGAGAACAGAGAAGAGAAGTGAAGAGGGTTTCACGTAGGAGGAAGAGTATATCTTGTTCAACAAGTTGAACACATGGCAGTCATTCATTGGCTTCCTCCCACCTACCTTAATTCCTACCCAGACTGCCCCTCCATTGGTTTCTAACTAAATGATTTGTTTTGGTTACTTCTAAGTTTAGTTTTCCACTAAACATTCCAACAGATTTCACCAAAACACCCATTATATTAATATAAACCTAACACCATTGGATAATTCGATGGATAATTTCCCAGCCAAAAATGCCGGGTGTTACAGTATAAATATTCCAATTAATTCCGTCTAATAATATAAGGAATATTTACATGGCAAAATTGCCGGTGTTACAGAGTGGAATTAACTGAACCGGTCCGGTTTGGTTCTGACTCCATGTAGGGACACTTCAGGAAGAAAAAATAAATACGTGAAAAAAAACGTGACATTTTAACGGAAAATAGAATGGTAGAGGCCATATTGCCCATTATCAATATATTAAGGTTGTTCTTGTCCATTATCCGAGTTTACGGTGTAAATTTTTCATTTCACCTAGTTGTAGGGGGCCAAAGTACACTTTACCCTTAAAATTAATCGATCTTAATTCATTTTATTTATTAATTTTAATTATTTGTTTAGCTTCATAAATGATATGTTATTTGACTATATTCAAAATATAAAAATTTATAATTTAAATAGTCGAAATAAGTAAGTCCGTCCAAATACTCAAAATTATCTACAGGGAAAAATAATTTGTTAATTTAGATATTTTTCCCAAAAAATATCACTTGGGAGAGGAATCAGCTGTCCTTGTCACTTTTTTTTCTCTTTTAAAATTTTGTTACTTTTGGTAATGGAAATGTCCAAAAGGACCTTGAACATAATAAATTTTGGTTCTCTTTATCTATGGATAAGTCTCCCCCAGAGTCTTGGCCTTTCTCCATCTATCACACAATAATTTATTTGTATTGGTCAATTTGGAGCTGTGACATGATCATAATTTAAATGTAAATTTTAATTGGACTTATTATTTGAACTAGGTGTAACATTGATGATGATGTCATGGGGTGTAGTTTTTGAGTGTGAGAGATTAAGTTATTCTAAATATGAATATTTTATAATTTTACATCTTTCAATTATCAATAATGTTATATTAAATTCTAAAATTGAAAAAACTATTATCAACAACGTATGAATATTTAAAAATACAATTCAGATGTCATTTTAAGTAAATTAATGAAACTCAACAAACACATCATTATCATTGCATAGTTTGTAGGCACTAATTAATTAGATTATGTTGTCACGGAAGGGGTGTGAAGAATGTAAAGAAGTTTAAGAGGTTGAGAAGAGGAAGTGACCAATGTACTCCCAATGCTAGAAATAGAGGGAAACATACCATTCATAGCTTAAATATCATCATCTGACAGTGGAGAAAAGCGATGGGTTGCTCCCGTGTTCATCAGCCAAGATGTCGAAGTAGGCTGTAAGGAGGAAAGTGATTATCACCAACTTGTGGAGGAACATTGAGATGTCATTGAAGCATGAAGGATCAAGGTGGGATGTCAGGGCTCAATCCCAGCAACAACAGTTGGGGACCGAATCCTTAATCAAATTCTCAAAGTGACAACGACTACTAACCTTATATTGCGACTTTTCATCATCTGTCACCATTGTATCGCATTAATCTCAGTATCTCAAAGTGAGATTTCAATATTAATACGATCCAACAATGATAATTTAATCAATTATATCGTGTCAATTTTTCATTCGCATATATTTAACTTATTTTATGTGTTTAGGTGAAGATGTAATCATTTTTTTGCAATCCAGAATGTCATTTATTTTATTAGGTAGATCAATTGTCAATAAACGAGCAAGAATTGCTTCAACAAAAATGCATAGAATTTGACCTAAATATGCCATGCTGGTTCTTATTATCGATTAGGTATCAATGGGAACAAAAAGAAAAAATAGTTAACTAAGTATCAAATTGACAAAATAGAACAAATGATAGGTCAAGATCATATTGTTCATTGGGAATTGAAGATGGAAGAACGAACAGACATCGAACGATTCATTTCTATTTCTTGTTATCGTGGAAATCGTCGAATCAATGAAATGATAGATGTTTTCATGGCTGCGAATATAAAACAAACTGATTAAATTAATATAGCAAGTTTATACACTAATGCAATCAAATAAAGCATACTCACACTTTGTTTACATCATTTATTTATGATACAGGTTACATTATTTTATAATATGTACAGTGGAAGTGTAACTCGATCCGGGGAGATGTTACTCTATGTCTCTATCCACATACCTTGCATTTGATACCTTCATTGTTGGTCATATGGTGGAGAATCTTCAACTAAACTCATGGATCATACGTGAATAGTAGAGGCTACAACAACTTTACAAATAATAATCTTCTAATCGATATCATCTAGGATTAAGAAATCACGAGAACTTAGCTATGCAGATAATATAAATACTTTGAATCCTCAGGATCCTCCTCTCAATGTTCATAATCAAACGATAAGAAGAAATGCTCTCGTGAAGATTTAGTTAGCAAGTTTGTGATAGAAACTAGGACGATATTTACAAAAACTGAAAAGAGATTTGAAAATTACGAGACTCAGTTGGATAACATGAATGCATCTATCAAGTTAATGGCACAATTAGCCAATATTATGAGCAATCCAAAAAAGAGAGTCTTTCCAAGCAACATTAAAAAAAATCCAAACAAGCAATGTCATGCATTGACACTCCAAAGTAGAAAAGAATTACAATCATCAAAAGAAGAGAGGAACCACAAGTTACAGAAACATGACTGATAAGTCAGATGAGCCACAATAAGTTGAGAAAATTAAAATGGAGGTTGAACCTGATGAGCCACAATAAGTTGAGAAAATTAAAAAGGAGGTTGAACCTAAGAAGTAGGCTGCAAAGCCCAAAACAATTCATCTTTTAGACAATCCTCTAATTCTATCACTTGTACTTTAATTTTCTCAATGCTGTCGTAAAAAAAAGATTGATGATCAATTCCGTAAATTTCTCAAAAATTTTAAAAAGATTTACGTCAACATCTTTTTTGTTGAAGCTCTAGAACAAATGAGGTGATGTTTAAGAAGAAGAAGTTGTTGGATGAGTTTAAGAGAGTAAAATTAACAAGGTATGCAGTGTCATCCAACAAAGAAAACTCTCGCAAAAATTCCAAGACTTTAGAAGTTTTACAATATCATTTACTATTGAAAATTCTCTATTTGACAAAGTATTGTGCGACTTAAGAGCTTCCATCAACCTGATGCCACTATTCGTATTTAAGAAACTTGATTTGGGAGAAGTGATATCATCTATGATTACACTACAATAGGCTGACAGATCCTTAGCTTATCTATGGGGAACTGTAGAAGACATAGTGGTCTATGATTACACTACAATAGGCTGACAGATCCTTAGCTTATCTATGGGGAACTGCAGAAGCATAGTGGTCAAAGTTGATAAAATTCGTATTTCCAGTAGATTTTGTTGTCTTAAATATAGAAAAAAATCATGAAATACCACTAATCTTGAAAAGACCGTTCTTCACCACTAGACGTATATTAATTAATGTACAATTTGGTGAATTAACTCTGAGAATAGGTAAAAAAAATTGAAATTCAACTTATGTCGTGATAAGTCATCGGAGATGACCACTTGGAATTTGATTAATATTATAGAAAATATAGAATCTAATACTAGTGAGAAGGAAAAGGTACTAGGTGTGGCCAACTGCAAAAGTTTACATAAGAACAAGAGTAGAAGCTTAAAATGGTTAGACACATTTACGGTGAATAAAGTACTACGTCATGGAGTGGTCAAAGTAAAAGCAAATGGTAGAATCACTTTTAAAATTAGCAGGAAATAAAAAGAGAGTCGACAGTAAAAAGAGATGAAGGATGGATACTACACCTAAGAGAAATAAAAGAAGAAAAATGAGGACAGTTAGGTTGTTGACAATAAATTAAGCACTTTCTTGTAGGCAATCTAGAAAACTAAAAAAATGCTGTATTTTGGAGACGTATCTACTGATTTCTTATATTTGATTTCATTATATTCAACACATTTTTTATTGTTTTTATTTCGACCATGTAATTTAAATTTGTTGGCTATTAAAAGTGGATTTTCAGGTTATTTGAATTTAAGTTGATGCTATCATAAAACTATTTCAACTAAATTAACAAACAACCATTGCTATTTGAAGGAAATGATGGAATAAACAAATGTGTGGATAATTTTTTTAGTGAAATTAAATTTATTTATATGTGTGTTTCAAGTTCTATTTGGGAGAGTGTTGAAAGATCAAGGTTAGTTACTTGATGCCCTAGTGTAGCTGGAACACTAGGCGGGACACCAATTTATTTTCGTGATAATGGACAATGATAAAGTGCAGAAAATAATGACACAGGAGATTGGTAACGCAATTCGGCAATTGCCTACGTCTGCTAATGTGCAGAAAATAATGATATAGGAGATTGGTAACGCAGTTCGGCAATTGCCTACGTCTGCAGAGCCACGCCCAGACATAAAAATATTTCAAAGAGTTCACAAAGTTACAAGACAACCGGGCTTATACAAATAAAGACTCCCTCTTGTTTTTGTCGCCGCCTCTCACTAACTTCCTCAAAGAAACTGTTTTTGCGAGCTCCCCTCGACTTTAGATCGATCCCTCCTGGAATCTGAATGCAACAAGCTCCCGTTGTCGTTAATGACTCCTACCGAAATCCGTGTATGACAAGATCCCCTTGCCCACGATCAGAACTCCTCCCGAGTTCCAGGCAGTCTCCTCCCGAGACTGAGTTTTAATGAAAGAACAAAAAGATTGCCTCCTATGACACCTTCTGGAACACCAGACAGTTTGTCTTTGGACGAAATAATCAACACACTCAATAAAACGATGCAATCCACAATATAAGAAGAGTGTGTAAAACAATCACAGACCCAAATGCAGAAACGTTGGTAGTGAAATAAAAACGACAGCTTAAAGACGAAGAAACCTTATCACGCAAAAATCAAAACTCCGTCATCGTCACATATACAAAACACAAATACACTCTGATGATGGTAAAGACTGCTCACTAAACAGAGTGCATATAACCTCTTCTCTTAGATCGGCAAATTTAGAGAAGTAATTCAGAGAGCAAATCTCACGACAATAAAACTCACATATATAATTCATTCTGCACGCGGCCAACGGAAAGTATCATCCCAATATTATGTACCATATATGTGTGCAAAAATTATTCTGAATACCACATTTAATAACCTGAGTTAGCAAATAAAGGAAACTGAACTTTCCTGTTTTTTCGAACTTTCCTGTTTTGCGTGCATGTAATACTTTTAGAAGGAAATCATTCAAACAAGCAAACTCAATCCGAACACTCCAGAAATATAGTCTAGATTGTTATGATTATATATATTTCGCAAAATATTTCTCCTGAGAGACATAATAGGTAATATGAATTAATAGCCTTAATCATTCTTCATGATTGGATTATTCAGGAAAAAAGAATCGTCATACATCAGGGAAGACATTATAGCATAATAGTCTATCAATCTTTCATTCCTGCAATTGGTTGAGTTTTAGAACAATTGCAATCGGTCGATATTGCAGAACAACTGCAAGTGGTCGACTTCGTAGATCTTCTGCAATCGCAATCGGTCGATGACATTGTAGAACAACTGCAATCGGTCGATGACATTTCAAAACAACTGCAATCGGTCGACTTCACAGATCTTCTAAAATCGGTCGACTTATTTACCTAACATAAATATCCAAAAATATATTTTCCAAAAACATCTGCCAACATATCTTCATTAACAATCTCCCCCTTTGGCAGTTTTTGGCAAAATCCAGACTTCTCATTTATGATGACTATAAACAAGAACTCCCCCTTAACCAATGCCATAATATATCATCATCATAAAAGAAAACACCAATAACCAACTAATACTCCCCTTTTTTGCCATAAAAGAGCAAAAGAGTATCCAACTCAGCAGTACCAAGATAAATTCATAATTCAGATATATAATTACCATAGCAAATAGCCAATATTTCAAAACAACTGCAATCGGTCGATGACATTTCAAAACAACTGCAATCGGTCGATGACATTTCAAAACAACTGCAATCGGTCGATGACATTTCAAAACAACTGCAATCGGTCGATGACATTTCAAAACAACTGCAATCGGTCGATGACATTTCAAAACAACTGCAATCGGTCGATGACATTTCAAAACAACTGCAATCGGTCGATGACATTTCAAAACAACTGCAATCGGTCGATGACATTTCAAAACAACTGCAATCGGTCGATGACATTTCAAAACAACTGCAATCGGTCGATGACATTTCAAAACAACTGCAATCGGTCGATGACATTTCAAAACAACTGCAATCGGTCGATGACATTTCAAAACAACTGCAATCGGTCGATGACATTTCAAAACAACTGCAATCGGTCGATGACATTTCAAAACAACTGCAATCGGTCGATGACATTTCAAAACAACTGCAATCGGTCGATGACATTTCAAAACAACTGCAATCGACTCCCCCTTAACCAATGCCATAATATATCATCATCATAAAAGAAAACACCAATAACCAACTAATACTCCCCTTTTTTGCCATAAAAGAGCAAAAGAGTATCCAACTCAGCAGTACCAAGATAAATTCATAATTCAGATATATAATTACCATAGCAAAATATCCACCAACAATGATAGCTCATGAGAGAATTCACAATAATATTCAGAAGCAAGAGATCATATTAGAAGTTCATAATAAATCCATCATTAAGTAGAAATATCATTAGAAGAAAGACCAACCTGATTATAGTTGTCTGCAACTGCTCATTAGTATCATTTGCCTTGGACAGATTCTCGTTCAACATGAAATACTGGGGCTTCCTTCTTTGCTACACCAAGAACTTCTTCACATGACACAAAGGGCTAAGGCAGACCTCAATTCTTCAAATCTCACACCATCCAAACCTTTGGTAAAAATATCGGCAATTTGCTTTTCGGTCACCATATGTTTCAAAGTGATAACTTTGTCTTCTACAAGAAATATGATGTAATGATGTCGTATATCAATATGTTTTGTCCGAGAATGCTGTACTGGATTCTTGGAGATATTAATAGAACTCAAATTATCACAATATAACGTCATGACATCCTGTGTGACACCGTAGTCCTTGAGCATTTGTTTCATCCAAAGAAGCCTGTGTACAGCTACTACCAGCTGCAATATATTCTGCCTCGGCTGTAGACAGAGAAATAGAATTCTGTTTCTTGCTAAACCAGGACACTAAATTGTTTCCCAAATAAAAACATCCACCGGAAGTACTCTTCCAATCATCTGAACTTTCGGCCCAATTAGCATCACAATAGCCAACTAGATTTGCATTTGTATCAAAAGAATACTAGATTCCATAGTCAGTCATCCCGCCAATATATTTGAGAATTTGCTTCACTGACACCAGGTGAGACTCTCGAGGATTTGCTTGAAATCGAGCACATAATCCCACACTATAACAAATGTCTGGCCGACTAGCAATTAAATATAAGAGGCTGCCAATCATACTTCTATATAGTCGTTCATCAACAGAAGTCCCTTTCTTATCTTTGGAGAGTTTTTCATGTGTCCCAATCGGTGTTCTTTTGGGGCGAGCATTTTCTAATTTGAACTGCTTCAACAGATTTTTGGCATACTTGGTATGAGAGATAAAAATTCCAACCTTTCTTTGTTGAATCTGAAGACCAAGAAAGTAATTGAGCTCACCAGCCCTACTCATCTCAAATTCGCCAGTCATTTGTGCTACAAAATCATCCACTAGTACCCGTGACACTGAGCCAAATACTATGTCATCAACATAAATTTGAGCAAGTAAAAATTGACAATTTGTTTAGTGAATGAACATGGTTTTATCTACTCCCTCTCGCTCATATCCCTTGGATAATAAGTACACCGTGATACGTTCATACCATGGACGAGGTGCTTGTTTAAGCTCGTATAGTGCTTTCTTCAATCGATACACATACTCGGGCTAATGAGGGTCCTCAAAACCCTTAGGTTGAGTGACACAAACTTCCTCATTTAGAAAGCCATTTAAGAACGTACTCTTCACATCCATTTGTTATAGTTTGAACCGCAATACACAAGCAATACCAAGTAATAGTCGAATGGATTTAAGTCGAGCAACCGGGGCAAATGTCTCATCAAAATCAATGCCTTTAATCTGTGAATATCCTTGAGCGACTAATCGTGCTTTGTTGCGCGTTATGTTTCCATGCTCATCACTCTTGTTCTTGTATATCCACTTGGTGCCGATGATATTTATAGTTGGAGGACACGACACTAAATCCCAAACTTGATTTCGAGTGAATTGATCAAGTTCTTCTTGCATTGCCTCAATCCAATATTCATCTAGGAGAGATTCTTTCACATTTTTGGGCTCAATAGTGGAGGTGAAACATGCCATATGAATCATGTCTCGATAGTTGACTCTCAGTTGGTCTCGGGTTCGGTGGCTATCATTAAGGCTGCTAATGACTTTGTCAACAAGATGATCTTTCTGGACACGTGTGGACGGTTGTCTGTATTCAGATATAGTCACTTCAGCTTCACCAGTTGTGATAGTTGTATCGGAGACATTACCTGTGACACGGTTTGGACAATCATCTGGAACACTAGTGTGAGCGCTAGAAGTTTCATTATTTGACACCTGAAACACATCATCTTGAGACGCAACAGCTGTTTCTAGTGAATCATCCACCTTAACATTGGCTGATTCCATAACTGTTCGAGTTCGTTAATTGTAAATTTGGTAGGCGTGACTATTTGTTGCATACCCGAGAAAGATAGCTTCATCACTCTTGGAGTCAAATTTCCCTCTGTGTTCCCTGTCATTTAGCACGTAGCACGTACTACCAAAAGGATGAAAATAATTAAGGTTTGGAGTTTTACCTTTCCATAACTCGTATGGTGTCTTAGAAGTTCCTCCACGGAGATATACACGATTGATGGTATAACATGCTGTGTTCGTTGCTCCGGCCCAGAATTTTTGTGGAACATTTTTCTCATGTAACATCGCGCGTGACATTTCTGCCAGAGTCTGCTTTTTACGTTCAACGACGCCATTTTGCTGAGCTGTCTTTGAAGCCGAGAACTCATGAGATATTCCAAGACTATTACAGAAAGCCGAGAACTCTGAGTTTTCAAATTCTTTTCCATGATCGCTACTGTAACGCCCCGAGTTATCTGAACCCAGTTCGCTACGCAAGAAACTGAACCGAACTATGACTTTTGAGAAATTTTAAAATTTCATTCAATGATCAGGAATTGACTCTTAAAACGTTAAAACTTGCAGCGGAAAAATCATCGTAAAAACAATATCTATTAAATAGTTAAAATATTCAAGGCAGTTGGTTGAAAGAGAAAAAGAAAACAGAACACGTCGACTGATTACTAAACGACAAAAGTCTTTTACTCTCAAACAAAACAGAACACATTGACCGGTCACTAAACGACAAAACATTCTCAGCTCATATCTGCCGATAGAACAAACTACGTCTTCCGATCGCTAGACGACAAAAATTTCTCAATTCAAATCTACCGATCGCAAAACGACAAATTTCTTCCTACATCATCCAATTACAAAAACGACAATGCTACTAAAGACTTACACCAAAGACATCTACCGATGGCTTCTACTGAAGACATCTTCTGATGACTTTTCCTGAAGACATCTTCCGATTACAAAATGACAAATTCTAATACTCACATCCACCGATGGACTAAATCCACCGATAGACAAAACTCTCGACTTCTGCCGATAGACATCATCTACCGATAGATAAAAAATACTGAACATCTGTCGATAGACATCATCTACCGATAGATAAAAATACTCGACATCTGCCGATAGACATCATTTACCGATAGATCAAAAATACTCAACGAAAACAACATAGCAACAATTTCACTATAAACAAGAAAACTCTGACTACCAAAGAACTTGAGCATCTTACTAAAACCGTTCAAAACTACTTAAATTCGTGTACTACTCCAAAGTTTGGTAAAAACCACTATTAAACTAACAGAGTATCATTATCAGAAAGAGTCTCAAATTGTATTCAAAACATTAAAACCACTACTGTTACTAAAACTCTCAACATATTTAAATTGAATCATGGTTTACTAAACCTTCTCATCTACTGACACCAGTTAAACCGCCCCATCAGTTCACCAAGTCGAGGCATGAATGTGCTCCCCCAACCAGCCTATTTCTCAACATACTCAGAAAACACACCTGCGGTCACCTCTTCACCTACATCACAAAACTCATCTATTAGCCTAATGCTAAGTAAGTAAAGCAGTAATGAAATGAAATGCTGAAACATAAATTCCTAAACATGCAATTTCTACTTTCTCATCTTAGTTGCATATGCATTCGTTTCTGATCTGATCCCCATGTGAAATTGGGAGTTGAATCACTTCTCCCAAAGTCATACATCCTTTCTCTTGATTAAGGGGCAGATTAGTTTCCTTAACAACTGTTCAGATCTCCCTGTGAAATTGGAGTTTGGATCACTTCCCCCAAAGTCATATATCCTCTCTCTTGATTAAGGGGCAGATTAGTTCCATTAACAACTGTTACAGTCTGTTCATTTCCTTACCATGCCATTTCATGTAAATTCTTTTTCGCATAGTTTTCAAATTATGATGCATGACATACAAACACATTCAAGCATGCACAACCCTACTGTTTTGTGATGTAGGCCCGAAGGCACAAGCATATTTTACTTACCTGGTCTCCTGGAAATCGCTCGGCTGTAAGCTACTTTAGAAGCTCACTCACCTAAAGTCATAACAGTACATTAATTAAACTTTCACTAAACTTTACCAAGAATCAATCAGAAGTTTGAGAAAACCAGTTTGAAACCCTGCTACCTGTGCATTCCTATTTATCATCAAAACCCGAACCTACTCTCAATCACAGCATCTTCGAAATTTCTCACATTGTACTCCCTTAGTTACCTAACTGCTAAAATACAAGAAAATGAGGAAAACTTACCTAGGTTAAAAGAGAATCAAGCAAGAGAATTGCCAAAAAGGGTTCTACTGGAGAGCTGGAGGCCGAAAGAGGAATGATAAACAGAATAGTGGCAGCTACAGTGCATTAAACCCCAAACCTCTCTCCTTAAATACGTTATCCACTTTTAAATTTCCAATTACCCTTATGCCCTTGCCTAGTCATCCATTAACCCTACTTTAATTATTGTCATTTAAAGTGTGCCATTAATTTTAAAAGAATTGAGAACTGGTTCGATAGAACCGGATGTTACAATCTACCCTCCTTAAAAGATATTTGTCCTCAAAATTCAGTACCTGAATAATTCTGGATATTGGTCCATCATGTCTTGCTGGCGCTCCCAAGTTGTCTCCTCTATGTTCTGGTTAAGCCATTAGACTTTCACTAGTGGAACTTCTTTGTTGCGCAACACTTTCACAGCATAGTCTAAAATTCTTACTGGTTTCTCCACATATGCAAGGGTAGGATGAACTTCAATACTCTGCTGTTCCACAATCTGTGATGGATCTCGTACACACTTCTTCAACATGGAAACATGGAACACATTATGGATTCCTTCCATAGAGGTTGGTAGCTATAGTTCGTAAGCTGCCTTCCCAATCATTTTCAAGACTGAAAAGGGTCCAATAAATCTGGGGTTCACCTTGCCTCTCTTACCAAATCTCACAACTCCTTTGAATGGTGATATCTTAAGAAAAACTTTGTCACCTACTTCAAACTCTAATTCTCTGTGTCGTCTGTCGGCATAGCTTTTTTGTCGGCCTTGAGCTGTTAAGATCCTCTAGTGGATGAGGGCAACCTTCTCAACAGTTTGTTGCAAAATGTCAGGACCAAGCAACTGTGCTTCACCAACTTCATCCCAGTACAAAGGAGATCTGCACTTTCGTCAATACAATGCTTCATACGGTGTCATTCCTATTGTTGCCTGAAAACTGTTATTATAAGAAAACTCCACCAATGATAAATATTTACTCCAAGATCCTTGAAAATCTAATATGCATGCCCGGAGCATATCTTCTAAGGTCTGAATAGTTCTCTCAGATTGCCCGTCTGTTTAAGGGTGAAAAGCTATGCTAAAACTAAGCTGTGTTCCCATAGCCTTGTGCAAACTCTTCCAAAACTTAGATGTGAATCTAGAATCTCGGTCAGAAACTATGGTACCAGGAACTCCATGTAACCTAACAATCTCTTGCACATACAGTTCAGCAAGCTAATCCATCGAGTATGTCATCCTCATAGGCAGAAAGTGGGCAGATTTGGTTAGTCGATCTACTATTACCCATATTGCATCATATCCTTTTGCTGTTCTAGGCAATCCCACAACGAAGTCCATCGTTATTTGTTCCCATTTCCATTCGGGAACTGGTAAGGGTTGTAATGTTTCTGCAGGCCTCTGATGCTCAGCTTTAATCTGCTGACAACACAAACATGATCCTACATACTCTGCCACACACCTTTTCATGCTTGGCCACCAATAATGCTTTCTATGGTCCTTGTACATCTTTGTACTTCCAGGGTGAACAGAGAATCTAGAAGAATGTGCTTCCGAAAGGATCTCATCTCGAAGTTCTTTAATGGTAGAAACAAATCATCTATTTCTAAACTTAAGGATCCCATCATTGGAATAATTGAAATCTGAGTTAACAGTGGATTCTATACTTAATCTGTACTTGTTGCACTCTACATCATTTGTCTGAGCTTCCTTTATTCTTTCTAGAATGGTGGGTCTCAAGGATATGACAGTAAACATGGCTGACACACTGTGCATTGCTTCTAGATTAAACCTTTGGAATTCTGACTCTAAGGCTAATGACATATCGAAAATCATAGTTGGGGTTGATGTTGTCACTCTACTCAAGGCATCGGCCACTATATTAGCTTTGCCGGGATGGTATTTGATCTCAAAATCGTAATCCTTGACAAACTCCAACCACCGACGTTGCCTCATATTTAATTCCTTCTGTGTGAAGATATATTTCAGACTTTTATGGTCCGAGAATATTTCACAATTTGTCCATACAGGTAATGCCTCCAAATCTTAAGTGCAAATACTACTGCAGCTAATTCCAAGTCATGTGTAGGGTAATTCTTCTCATGTGTTTTCAACTGTCTAGAAGCGTAGGCTATTACTTTTCCCTCTTGCATCAAGACACAGCCAAGTCCAATCTTGGATGCATCAGTGTAAATGCTAAATTTACCATTCTCGACAGGAAGGGTTAATATTGGGGCATTAGTCAGTTTCTTTTTCAATGTCTGGAAACTGGATTCACACTCCTCTGTCCAAGCATACTTGATATCTTTCCTCGTTAACCGAGTGAGGGGTGTTGCAATCTTTGAAAATCCTTCAATAAATTTTCTGTAATATCCTGCTAATCTAAGAAAACTCCGAATAACTGCAGCACTCCCCAGTCGGGGCCACTCCTTAACTGCTTGAACCTTGGCTGGATCGACAAATATTCCATCTCCAGAGATCACGTGTCCAAGAAAGTGAACTCTGTCCAGCCAAAACTCACATTTGGAAAACTTAGCATAAAGTTGGTGCTGCCTTAGTAATCCTAACACCAAGTTCAAATTCCTTGCATGCTCATCCTTAGTACTAGAATAGATTAGAATGTCATCTATAAATACGATGACAAACTTGTCCAAATACTCATGAAACACTCTATTCATAAGATCCATGAAGGCTGCTGGTGCATTAGTCAATCCAAAGGACATAACCAAAAACTCATAATGTCCATACCTTGTGCGAAAGGCAGTCTTTGGGATATCTTCAGATTTAACCTTCAACTGGTAATAACCGGACCTAAGGTCAATCTTAGAGAAAACTCTTGCACCATTAAGTTGGTCGAATAAATCGTCAATCCTTGGCAATGGATACTTATTCTTGACAGTTAGCTTATTTAGTTCCCTATAATCAATGCACATCGCATCGATCCATCCTTCTTTTTGACAAAAAGAACAGGTGCACCCCACGGTGAAAAGCTAGGGCGTATGAACCCTTTCTCTAACAGATCCTCCAACTGCTTCTTTAATTCTTTAAGTTCTGTTGGTGCTAGTCTATATGGATTCTTAGACACAGGCTCGGCGCCGGGGTAAACATCTACAACGAATTCAATTTCTCTATCTGGTGGTAAACCAGGAAGGTCGTCTAAGAATACTTCAGGAAAGTCTTGGACAACTAAGACATTTTGAGGATTTACTTTTCCTACAAGTTGTGTGTCTAAAACACTAGCTAAGAAGTACAAATACTCTCCACATAAGGAAGGTCTGGTGTTAATAGAAGTCATTACAGACATTTCCTTATTCTTCTTCGAAGCTTGAAATGTATGTTTCAAACTACTAGGGGGTTTGAAGCTAACTATTCTAGTCCTACAATCAATTGTGGTGTGGTGCTTAAACAACCTGTCCATCCCTAGGATTACATCAAATCCCATTATATCCATAATAATGAGATCACCATGTAAATTCTTGTTTCCCACTATCACCACATTATTAAGTATCACTCGGCTAAAGTGCATGCATTCACCAGAGGGTAACGTGACTTTAAACATATGTTCAGATGGTGTAGGTTGTACATCTAGCTTAATAGCAAATGCAGATGCTATAAATGAATGTGTTGCACCAGAATCTATTAAAGGCAAAGTAGGTATAGAGTTGATCAATATAGTACCTGATACAACAGCGGGCTGTTTCTCACCCGACTCCATCATGGAGAATATCCTCGGTTTAATCATAGCAGGGCCACTCTTAGGAGCTGGGCAGTCTCTACTAATATGGCCGACCTTGTCACAATTATAGCATCTGGTGACCCTAGGCTTCGGGCATTCTTTGATCGTATGTCCAACCTCCTCACAGTTGAACACTTTCCAAAGCCTAATCTGCACTCGCCCGGGTGGTTCTTCAAACACTTAGGACATTGGGGAAATTTCCTGACATTCTGTATCTTCCCTCTGTTCCTTGGCCATTATGGCCTTCACTAGGCTTCTTCATTCTCTTTGTTGGTGTGGCTGGACAAACTTTTGTGGGACCTCCTTTGGTCCAGCACACTTCCTTTCAGCTTCTTCCACTTCCAGAGTAGTGGACACAACTTCATTGAATGACAAGCCTTTAATACCACAAAATTTAACTCCTCGGTAAATTTTCGGCTTCAGCCCATGCACAAATTTGAATACCTTATCCTCGTCCTTGTGAGCAAAATATCCAGCAAATCTGGACAGGGACTCGAACTGCCTACTGTACTCGGCCACAGACCCTGTCTGCTTCAAGTTCAAAAATTCCAACTTCTTTACAGTTTGAACAGTGCTGTTGAAATACTTCTCGTAGAAAATATCTTTGAATTGTGACCAAGGCATCGCCAAAACATCAGTGGTGGTCTCTATTGTTTCCCACCAGGGTTGAGCATCACCAGCTAAATGAAACGTTGCCAACGTGACCTTGTCTTCTTCTCCAATGTTGGCACACCTAAACATACTCTCAATCTTTCTAAGCCACCCTTCAGCAATAACCGGATCAGACGACTGTCCATTAAACGTGGGTGGTCGTAGCCTCCTGAATCTATCTCCAGAATGTTCATTGCTAGAACTCGAGTTGGCACGTCCTTGTACCTCTCGGTTAGACAGCACTCCTAACTGATCAGACTGCTGACGCACTAGGTCTGTTTGCTGACGCACCAAATTTGTCAGCTACCTAATCACGCTAGGATCTTCTTCAGCTCTCAAGTTGGGCATCTCTCTTGGTACTCTTGGTCTTCCTGGTCGTCTAGCCATTTTCTATACTCCTGTTCAAGGTTAACTACTCTCATAAACATCTAATAACTAAGGTTAACATAAACACTTACAGTTGTTGGAGTACTCCTATGCGACAATCGGCACTGATGAGTAATCTTTTGAACGGTTTAACTGAATGTCTCTGATACCATACTGTAACGCCCCGAGTTATCTGAACCTGGTTCGCTACGCAAGAAACTGAACCGAACTATGACTTTTGAGAAATTTTAAAATTTCATTCAATGATCAGGAATTGACTCTTAAAACGTTAAAACTTGTAGCGGAAAAATCATCGTAAAAACAATATCTATTACATAGTTAAAATAAAGGCAGTTGGTTGAAAGAAAAAAAGAAAATAGAACACGTCGATCAATCACTAAACGACAAAAGCCTTTTACTCTCAAACAAAACAGAACACATTGACCGGTCACTAAACGACAAAACATTCTCAGCTCATATCTGCCGATAGAACAAACTACGTCTTCCGATCGCTAGACGATAAAAATTTCTCAATTCACATCTACCGATCGCAAAACGACAAATTTCTTCCTACATCATCCGATTACCAAAACGACAACGCTACTAAAGACTTACACCGAAGACATCTACCGATGGCTTCTTCTAAAGACATCTACCGATGGCTTCTACTGAAGACATCTTCCGATGGCTTTTCCTGAAGACATCTTCCGATTACAAAACGACAAATTCTAATACTCACATCCACCGATGGACTAAATCCACCGATAGACGAAACTCTCGACTTCTGCCGATTGACATCATCTACCGATAGATTAAAAATACTCAACATCTGCCGATTGACATCATCTACCGATAGATCAAAAATACTCAACATCTGCCGATAGACATCATCTACCGATAGATCAAAAATACTTGACATCTGCCGATAGACATCATCTACCGATAGATCAAAAATACTCAATGAAAACAACATAGCAACAATTTCACTATAAACAAGAAAACTCTGACTACCAAAGAACTTGAGCATTTTACTAAAACCGTTCAAAACTACTTAAATCCGTGTACTACTCCAAAGTTTGGTAAAAACCACTATTAAACTAACAGAGTATCATTATCAGAAAGAGTCTCACATTGTATTCAAAACATCAAAACCACTACTGTCACTAAAACTCTCAACATATTTAAATTGAATCATGGTTTACTAAACCTTCTCATCTACTGACACCAGTTAAACCGCCCCATCAGTTCACCAAGTCGAGGCATGAATGTGCTCCCCCAACTAGCCTATTCCTCAACATACTCAGAAAACACACCTGCAGTCACCTCTTCACCTACATCACAAAACTCATCTATTAGCCTAATGCTAAGTAAGTAAAGAAGTAATGAAATGAAATGCTGAAACATAAATTCCTAAACATGCAGTTTCTACTTTCTCATCTCAGTTGCATATGCATTCGTTTCTGATCTGATCCCCGGGTGAAATTGGGAGTTGGATCACTTCTCCCAAAGTCATATATCCTCTCTTTGATTAAGGGGCAGATTAGTTCCCTTGACAACTGTTCAGATTCCCTTGTGAAATTGGAGTTTGGATCACTTTCCCCAAAGTCATACATCCTCTCTCTTGATTAAGGGGCGGATTAGTTCCCTTAACAACTGTTACAGTTTGTTCATTCTTTACCATGTCATTTCATGTAAATTCATTTTTGCATAGTTTTCAAATTATGATGCATGACATATAAACAAATTCAAGCATGCACAACCCTACTATTTTTTGATGTAGGCCCGAAGACACAAGCATACTTTACTTACCTGGTCTCCTGGAAATCGCTCGGCTGTAAGCTACTTTAGAAGCTCGCTCACCTAAAGTCATAACAGTACATTAATCAAACCTTCACTAAACTTTACCAAGAATCAATCAGAAGTTTGAGGAAACTAGTTTGAAACCCTGCTACCCGTGCATTCCTATTTATCACCAAAACCCGAACCTACTCTCAATCACAACATCCTCGAAATTTCTCACATTGTACTCCCTTAGTTACCTAACTGCTAAAATACAAGAAAACGAGGAAAACTTACCTAGGTTAAAAGAGAATCGAGCAAGAGAATCGCCAAGAAGGGTTCTGCTGGAGAGCTGGAGGCCGAAAGAGGAATTATAAACAGAATAGTGGCAGCTACAGTGCATTAAACCCCAAACCTCTGTCCTTAAAAACGTTATCCACTTTTAAATTTCCAATTACCCTTATGCTCTTGCCTAGTCATCCATTAACCCTACTTTAATTATTGTCATTTAAAGTGTGCCATTAATTTTAAAAGAATTGAGAACTGGTTCGATAGAACCGGATGTTACAGTTACGGATGCAAACAATTCCCATGATAGCACATTCTTTTTCTCGTTGAAGTCGAATACACAGGGCTTTGAAAGCTTTGAACGTGTCAAATTTTTCCCTAAGGAACTCGACCCATGTAAATCGTGAAAAATCATCAACGGTAACATATGCATATAGCTTGCTTCCAACGCTTTCCAGAGGCATCAGTCCCATTAAGTCCATATGGAGTAGTTCAAGTACCCGATTAGTTGCTGTCGTTTGTGACTTTGGGTGAGATGATTTAGTTTGTTTGCTTATTTGGCAAGTTCCACACAAACTATCTTCATCAAAATTCAGCTTAGGAATGCCACGGACAGCTCCCTTTGAAGTAATCATCTTTAGCATCCTATTGTTGACGTGTCCCAATTTTCGATGCCATAAAATATAATCCTCCATGGTAGAATTATAACACGTGGAAGATGAGGAGATAAGATAGCAATTATCAGCAGACCAAACCCCTTCTATAATGCAATTTTTGTCACAATTCGAGACTGTGCACTTCTCATGATTGAAATAAACATTCAAATTTTGATCACATAGCTGACTAATGCTTATTAAATTAGCCTTCAGACCATCTACTAGGAGAACTTTCTCCAACTGTAACGACCCAGAGAGATCGTCACATAAACCATATCTTTCTTAATCATTTAATTCTTATTACTCAAACATGATTCATTATCAGTAAGGTATTATTTTTTTTTTGAATCATAATCTAACTCAAGATGTCATACGCAATTCATCAGGCCTTGTTCGGCAAAGGAAAACATTACACATCTGCCAGCGAGCAGTGCAATGTGTATCGGTTGGTAAGGGAAACTTAAACCTTTAAACTGCATCTACCGATGGAGAACTAAACTTGCACCTGCCGGTCGCTAAACGACAAGCATAGGGTTCACATCTTCCAGTAGAGAAAGATTTCATCATCCGATTCGTCACGTGAAACTCGCGTGACTCACTTATCACCACCTAACAGAGAACATCTTCCGATGAGCACGAGCTTAGCACATGACCCTTTAAAACTTCATTAGATAGGAGATATCATCCGATGGGCACGTGCTTCACTCGTGGTTCATTAACCTCGTTCAGCATCAGCAATACAACACATACCGGTCAGTAGACTGACAAAATAACATTTTTATCATCCGGTGACTTTAATACACCTCATCCACCGATCACTAGACGACAAAATTACACCTATATCTTCCGATGGCTTAAACACTCTACATCTACCGGTCACTGGGCGATGAAATAACACTTACATCATCCGGTAACTTAAATACTCTACATCTGCCGATCGCTAGACGACAAAAAGCACTTTCATCATCCGATGGCTTAAACACTCTACATCTACCGGTCACTGGGCGATGAAATAACACTTACATCATCCGGTAACTTAAACACTCTACATCTGCCGATCGCTAGACGACAAAATAGCACTTTCATCATCCGATGGCTTAATCACTCTACATCTGCCGATGACGTCAGCCGGATGATTGCTTTATCCAGCTTCTGTCACACGGCAGAAAACACTATAATCATCTAACAACTTCATCCAATAGAAAATACCACGACTTACCCAAATCTTATCTTAGTAAATATAAACCTCAAGGAGTAAGAATCATAAACTCATCCAAAATATGCATAGCGGAAGGCTTAAGCAAAACAACCCATTCAATAATCCTTAAAATCGTTATCAGACTCTGAAGTCAAATCATTCAAATCCGAATCTCATTATTATAAGAAATTCTGTTCTACTTAGTCATCTATTTATCATAAACTTCTCTGACTTACTATGAGCATAACCAGGGGACTTAATCGCCTATCCAGCCTTGCACTGTCATACTGAGCATCCTCCGGCAACCAGCTTTAAACATCATCTCTGGACTGGGAATCCTCACCTGCTAACTCTTCACCTACATCATAAGGTTTAACTATAAGCCTAATGCTTAGTAAGGAATGCAACACTAACATGGATGCATGAATGAATAATTTGGGAAATCACATGCTCATAAGTCTTTTCTTATTCATATCTTTGCTCGTAATCATCGTTCATAGTCATCGATCATATTCATCAATCATACTCATGGATCATATTCATCATTCATAGTCATGGATCATATTCATCATTCATAGTCATTGATCATATTCTTCATTCATAGTCATTGATCATATTCTTCATTCATAGTCATTGATCATAGTCATTGATCATATTCTTCATTTAAGTTGTGTGGATTAAGAGGGGATTTGTGCCGGTAAAGGGGGTTTGACAGTGAGAGTGCACATAGTTCCCTTGCGGGTCGTATCATGGTCCTTCTTTTGGACAGTGACATACGCCAAACCGCCCCCAACCCTCTCTTAATTCACGTTGCATAAGTTTTATATTCTTATCTTGTTCATGCGAAGACATGCTCTTAAAACATTTTCATATGCATAAAACATTCATGATGCATGGACATGAAAATTTTTAAATCATCAAGCTACGGAACTGAGTACCATTCGACATGAAACTTTACCACTGAGCTAATCATCAGCATAAACAATAAACAGTAATATAAGGGAAACTTCTATTCATCATATGAGTCTCTACCTAGCATCCTTTGATGTAGGGTCCTAATGACCGAGAAACCTATTCATTCACTTACCTGGTTTCCTTAGCAATTTGAGCTCCTTTCTCTTCGAACTTCCTCACCTAAAACATTTACATTGCAGTAGTTAAAACAAAATCCTATTAGTTCTAATCACAAGTCATCCTAGGATCTAATAGCTATAGTCACTCCCGAATCCTTAGTATAGTTCTCTGTGCAGTTTGAAATCCAAACCCAGAACAGACAGATTCGATAAGCGATATCTCAGGGTTGTTTGTTTAATGTCCAAAATCGATTCGGAATGACATTACTACATTCAGATTTTAAATATCCTTACTAATACTCGGCCATTGAAGAATCCAGAACCTCAACACATAGCTGAAACAGAGCTTAGCGACTGAAAGATAGCTACATTGTCAAACTCGTACCTCGAGCACAAAGTAGCCGAGAAGCAACAAGGAAACCAATCGTCGAAGGAGGGATTTCCAGCTGACAGAGAGCGAGAGCTTGGGAGAGAAGAAATCGCCGGGAGTTGGGGATGTCGGCTACAGTGGTTTAAATGAGGTTTGAATCCTTTCCTTTTTCTTTAAATACTGGCCTCAATCCTCCATTATTACAACTTTGCCACACAACCTAGTTTAGATCCACATGTAATTAATTAAGCTTGGCATAAAACCCTAAACTGTGAAGATTGAATATTCGTGACCGTTAATACAGTTTAGGAAGTCACATGGTTGAAGTTGTCGGGTGTTACACCAACTGTGGTAATCCTTGAACATTCAGTGTACCTGCACCTATGAGATTGGCCTTGACACCATTCCCGAAGGTTACTTTTCCCATACGATCAGATATAATGTTCTTCAAAAATCTCTTTTCACCTGTCATGTGCCTAGAACATCCACTATCAAAGTACCATGCATCAGTTGTAGTAGCTTTGAGAGATGTATGAGTGACATTACATTTCAGCATGGATTTCTTCACCCATTTTTGTTGTGGCAATCTGTAAACAACAAGATTTCTAGTAGTACCTTGTCTTAAATCAACAAGATATGTAAAGCATCTAGGTCGAATATGGCCTCTTCGATTACAGTAATGACAAATTACATTAGATTTGTTGCCATTTCTGAAGGTCATGGGGTTAGAATCTAACTGTTGCTGTGTAACGGCCTGGACCCCATTCTCGCAGGCCCAAGTCATACAATTCCCACCAATGAGCTGCTGCCACGTGGGTCCCCGAAGGGCGGTACACGTGTACTCACGATCTTCCCTCCCCATAAAGAAGGTTTTTGCCTTCCCCCCACTCGAACCTAGGACCTCAGGGACTAGTACCTGGGGTACAAGTGAGGAGTACAACTGTGGGGGGGAAGGCAAAAACCCTCTTCAGGGGGAGGGAAGATCGTGAGTACACGTGTACAGCCCTTTGGGGACCCACGTGCAAGCAGCCCATCGGTGGGAACTACACGACTTGGGCCTGCGGGAACGGGGTCCAGGCCGTTACATGCTGAATTCTGGAATCTTCCATTGCATTTTGTTTTCCTTTGTAATCTGCTTTATTGATCTGCAGCTTTTGAGGTACCATTCTTGGCATTTGCTCATAGGAAACTTGCGGTGACATCAATAGTTTTCCTTTACCTCCAGGTAGCAAGGGTATTATTTGAGCTAAAGAGCTTTCTCCTCTATATCCTATACCAGATCGATCACAACTGGGTTTCCCAACACTTAGGATATCATTCAGCTTGGTTGATCCTGTATTTAACATTTTGACTTTTTTCTTCAAGTGATTCAGCTCATTTAGAATATTTTTCTCTTTTTCTTGACTTATTCTCAACTCGACTTCTAGTTCGGAAACTGATTTTTGTAGGTTAATCTTTTCAATCTTCAAATTTCCATTCTGAATACGAAGTCGCTGATTCACCTTGACAAGTTCAGTCCATTTCTCATGTAGATGCCTATATTCTGTAACAAGATCTTCTTTGGTTGCTTCATCCATAATTTCATCACTACAATCTGATATGTCGTCTCTGACTTCGTGTGTGATAGCATCATTTTCTGTAGATTCAGCTTTACCAACAAGTGCTACATGATTGTTGGGAAACTCATCTTCCTTTTTGGATTCATCATCACTCCAAGTAGTATTAAAAGAACTTTTCTTTTTCTTCAAAGTGTTAGCACATTCAGCTTGTATGTGCCCAAAACCATCACATTCTCTACATTGAATTCCTTTGTGCTTAACAAATTGTTCTGGAGCATAATTGTCTTCTCTGACTTTCTTATTGTTTGAGGGACTCGGTTTTGTATGACTGACATTGGGTCTGACACCATGATTATTTCTCCCAAATTTTTTCATAACACGACTGAAATTCTTAGATAATAATGCAAGAGACTCTTCAAGGTCATCTTCATCATGAACATTCAGGTCTTGTGAGTCAGTCTTTAGTGCTACACCTTTGAACTTCTTTGTTTTGACATCAATCCCGAGATTCATTTCAAACGTTCTAAGTGATTCCATTAGTTCTTCCAATTTCATTTTGGAAACATCTTTAGCTTCTTCAATTGCAGTAACTTTATAGGCAAAGCGTTGTGGAAGAGACCGTAATGTCTTTCGTACCAACCGTTCTTCAGAGAAAGTTTCACCAAGCGCAAACGCCTCATTGGCTATATCACATACTTTGGCGTTGAATTCCACAATACTTTCATCTTCATGCATTTTTAAATTTTCAAACATTGTAGTGAGCATTTGCATCTTTGACAGTTTCACAACCGATGTTCCTTCATTATTGGTTTGGAGAATTTCCCATGCTCTTTTAGTTGACTCACATGTTGAAATAAGCCTGAATTGAGTAGGATCAACACCATTACAAATAGCGTTAAGTGCCTTAGAATTACTGTTTGCTAGTTCATCTTCAGTGACTGACCAATTTTCTTCAGATTTAAGAGATATGACACCTCCTTCGTCAGTAGTCATGGGAGGATTCTATCATGTTAAAATAGATCTCCAAGCCTTCTCATCGATAGCCTTGATGAATACTCTTATCCTGGCCTTCCAGTAAACATAGTTACTTCCATCCAATAGTGGCGGACGCATAGTTGAACCTCCTTCCTTCATAGAGTCCATTGTACTAAGATCAAATTCTGTGGATCTCGCTTAAGAAACAGAAGCGAACCTCTCTGATACCAATTGAAAGATCAAGGTTAGTTACTTGATGCCCTAGTGCAGGTGGAACACTAGGTGAGACACCAATTTATTTTCGTGATAATGGACAATGATAAAGTGTAGAAAATAATGACACAGAAGATTGGTAACGCAGTTCGACAATTGCCTACGTCTGCGGGGTCACGCCTAGACATAAAAACATTTCAAAGAGTTCACAAAGTTACAAGAAAACCGGGCTTATACAAATAAATACTCCCTCTTGTTTTTGTCGCCGCCTCTCACAAACTTCCTCAAAGAAACTGTTTTTGCGAGCTCCCCTTGACTTTAGATCGATCCCTCCCAGAATCTGAATGCAACAAGCTCCCCTTGTCATTTATGATTGCTCTCAGAATCCGTGTATGGCAAGGTCCCCTTGCCCACGATCAAACTCCTCCCGAGTTCCAGGAAGTCTCCTCCCGAGACTAAGTTTTAATGAAAGAACAAAAAGATTGCCTCCTATGACACCTTCTGGAACACCAGACAGTTTTCTTTGGACGCAATATTCAACACACTCAATAAAACGATGCAATCCACAACATAAGAAGAGTGTGTAAAATAATCACAGACCCAAACGCAGAAACGTTAGGAGTGAAAGAAAAATGACGGCTTAAAGAACGAATAAACCTTCTCACGCGAAAATCAAAACTCCGTTGTCGTCACATATACAAAACACAAATACACTCTGATGATGGTAAAGACTGCTCACTAAACAAAGTGCATATAACCTCTTCTCTCAGATCGGCAAATTTAGAGAAGTAATTCAGAGAGCAAATCTCACGACAATAAAACTCACATATAAAATTCATTTTGCACACTGCCAACAGAAAGTATCGTCCCAATATTATGTACCATATACGTATGCAAAAATTATTCTGAATATCATATTTAATAACCTAAGTTAGCAAATAAAGGAAACCGAACTTTCCTGTTTTGTCGAACTTTCCTTGTTTTGCGTGCATGTAATACTTTTAGAAGGAAATCATTCAAACAAGCAAACTCAATCCGAACACTCCAGAAATATAATCTAGATTGTTATGATTATATATATTTCGCAAAATATTCTTTCTGAGAGACATAATAGATAATATGAATTAATAGCCTTAATCATGCTTCATGATTGGATTATTGAGGAAAAAAGAATCGTCATACATCAGGGAAGACATTATAGCATAATAGTCGACCGATCTTTCATTCCTACAATCGGTCGAGTTTTAGAACAATTGCAAATCGGTCGATATTGCAGAACAACTGCAAGAGGTCGACTTCGCAGATCTTCTGCAATCGCAATCGGTCGATGACATTGCAGAACAATTGCAATCGGTCGACTTCGCAGATCTTCTGAAATCGCAATCGGTCGATGACATTTCAGAACAACTGCAATCGGTCGACTTCACAGATCTTTTGAAATCGGTTGACTTATTTACCTAACATAAATATCCAAAAATATATTTTTCAAAAACATCTGCCAACATATCTTCATTAACAAGTGTGATGGAGAAACTTTGTGACATTTTTTTGTCCATTGGTATTTCATTAATAAGCTTTGTAAAATTAATAGTTTAGTTTTGCTAGAGTTTGTAATTGATAGCTCATTATAATATTCACATTCTAGAGATGCTTCTGTGATTAGTTGACAAAATATTTATTATTAGGTTGTCAATAAAATAAATACTTCATTAATCACAAAAAATGATGGGATGTAAAAAGTTTTAATTGACCATAAAAGCAAGTTATTATAAGAAAGGATATAGATTGAATGAATTAGTATTATTTATTACAACGAGAGAGCTTTACTTTAGATCAATATTATTAGTAATTGATTAGACTATAGTTGAGTTAATTTAATTGTAGTTGAGTTACTTATAAATTTTTTTGTGGAAGTTTATAGAAATTCTTCTTTTTATCAGCTATGTTTCAAGAGAGAAAAGTCGTTTGCAAATAAGAGAAATCAATTGAGATCCACTAGTATGTGAGATGCTAGCTGATATAAATTTTGAAAATCATAATATTTCCTATTATATTCAAAGTGATTTGTAAAAAAGTGTTTGATCTTATGTTACTATAAGTCTTCCCTTCATATTGATGTCTAGTTCTTTTTATAGAATCACTTTTACGGAAGACTCATTTTGCTCATCACGAAATAGAGAAATGACATCCATGTCTCTACTCACTTGGACATAAAGATAGCCAATATCATCCTATATATTTTACACTCCATGACTCAATTCTTATTTGAATCATAGTCAAGAAAATTTAAATAATGATGGCCAATTAAAATGAATAATTTTCTTATTTAGTGCTTTTTAGCTAAAGAGGACTTGTGACAATTAAAAATAAATAATTTTCATTAAAAAATATTAAAAAAAAATTCTACTCTTCTTCGTTGTGAGGACCACGCACCTTTTAAATGCATTTCCATCTCATTGTCTCTTGTATATTAGTATTGTAATGTTACCAATCAATTTCTTTCAACCATCTCTCTCAATTATTTTCAATAATTCTTACATCCTCTTATCCAAAACTCCCATACATTATAATTATTATTATTGAAAAGAAATTATACATTTAGTATTTTCTAAGAATCCAGTCCTTTTGTTCATGAGGACGGGAGGATATTCGAGGAAAGGCCAAAATAGAAAGGAGGATTGATTGATTAAAGCAAAACCATAAAATATAAGACACGTCTATGTGGAGGTGAGTCAGGCTGGGTTTGGATTTTAGCCAATCATCAATACTATGTCTCGTTGATTATGCCTATCATCTACCTTTTTTGCCCTACCATTGGGCTAGTCTAGAAAAGCAAACAATTTGAATTGGGATTAATAGGCTTTAGGCTTTATCTAATAAATAATATTTGGATGTATCTAGATTTTATCTAAATATTTTAGCACATTTCTTACTTTTGACATCACATTTACGTGTCATGTTTCTTGAATTAAAAGTAATTTACAAAATTATTGTTTTTTTTTTTTAATAATTTGTTGCCATAAAATGGAGCTTAGTTACCTTGTTTACCGTGACAGTAACACAAGAATTTAAACTAACAATTTAAACTGACGAGCTTTGGTTTGTACAGGTAAACAATAATATGTATTCATATTGTTCTCAACCCTTAGACCTAAGTCAATTATTTGATAACCTGATAGAAGGGACGACTGAGAGAGATGGAGGCCGAGAGATTAACTTTTAGATGACATTTGTGATAACACAAGATTTGAGAGTTAAGTCCACCCCTTTTCTCTCTATATCTTTGTTGAGAAATGTTATTTTTTACATTTATTTGTTGCAATTTTAACTCAAAATGTACAACCATGCCATAATAGAATCTTTCTCAAGTACAAGACAAAAATCTTCATTTGGTTGACTGCCCTTTTTGTGAATTCTTTAACAATTCTTTCATTATATATTTCAATGTTCTTACTGGTCTTTCTTTGTTTAAAAGACTCATTAACATCTTATAACTTTTACACAATTAAAAAACTTGATGAGATTTCAGGTTATATCATGCATCCTAGAATTCATCACATATTGCATGACATCATACCAAAAGTTTTATTTCTTATATAACTCATAGTTTGTGAAAATATTACAAGATAATTTTGAACTCATATATCATAGTTTGATTCTTGTAAATACACAATATAATCACTAGAAATTATTTATTTTCTTATTATAATAGATCTCTTTTGGGGCAGGGGAAGATTTGGTTGAAATAGAAATAGAAAAGAAATGAAATAACAAAGAAATAACTCTAAAAGTAAAGATAATTTTATTGATTATAAAAATAAATCTCACTCGAATATTTAAATCAACCTTTTAGATAGAATTTAGTTTATGATTTGAAATTCCTTATAAATCCATAGAAAAATGAAATAAATTTTTAAAAATATAAAATTTATCTAAAAAGTTAGAACAAATAAAATCAAGTACAAAAAATGATAAATGAGGTAAAACATTAAAAAAATCGTGAATATTAAAGGATAACAAGCTTATAGGCTTGTGCCATAGTCCCGCCCTACATCATCCTTTATATTGTTTCGACAGTTTCTTGAGAAATATGTTATTTAACTAGTTGACCAATAATTTCAAATATTTTCTCAATAATTTGATATGTATCAACTTGTTGAACTTTGTCGATAGATTTGAAATTGTTGAGAAAATATTTAGCCTTGAAGAGTGTTAACATAATAATCAATTCATCACTTGAATTAGAAGGTTAAACATTAATATGATCTTTTTTAGTAACAACCTTTTTAAATTCAATTACTCACACTAATCAAGTCATTTACTAGAAATTTTTATTTCTTGATTCACTAGTTCTACTGTTGTTAGATGGACAAGAATCTAAATTCATTAGATCTCTTAGTATTTCCAATAAAATACCATCAATGATTCTTGAGCCTAGCTTCTACATTTAGGAGTTATTCCAAGTACACACTATCCAATAATATACAGTTTCTTCCCCTTATCACACAAATTTGATTTGGAGACTCAGATGCTGTATATTGGGCAGTTTCATTATTCATATGAAGCTTCGCAACTAGTGTGACAGCCCCCGACCCGATCGGAGTCCGAGGAGCCATCACTCTGAGACATTCAAAACGGTGACTATTTTTTTTTTGAACTTTAAACAGAATGAACATTTAAACAACAAACCCTAAAAACCGAACTGCAGAATAAACAACAGAAGGGAATCAGAATACTTGGAACAGAATCAGAAAACATATTAATTTTTGAACCACAGAAATAAAAGACTGAAGAAAACAGGGAGACAGAACACTTTGAACGTTTAAATAAAAGGCTGGGTGGACGACAGGCATGCAGAGAACGACGTGATAAAATACATGCAGTGAAAATAATTGAGAAATATAAACTGAAAGTCATATTGAAAGAAAGGCTACAGTGAATACCATAATCGGGTGATCTGTGGCCGAAGGAGTAAATAAAACGGGGCAGAAGACGTAGGTAGAAAATGTAAGTAAACTGGGCGGGCGATATATACTAGCGGTGGATGTGAATAAGACAAAAGTGAACAGTGGCAACGGTGGATGTGAATAAGACAAAAGTGAACAGTGGCAGCGGTGAATGTGAATAAACAAAAGAGAACGGTGGATGTGAATAAAGAAAAGTAAACGGTGGATGTGAATAAGACAAAAGTAAACAGTGGCAGTGGTGGATGTGAATAAACAAAAGAGAACGGTGGATGTGAATAAACAAAAGTGAACGGTGGATGTGAATAAGACAAAAGTGAACAGTGGCAGCAGTGGATGTGAATAAACAAAAGTGAACGGTGGATGTGAATAAGACAAAAGTGAACAGTGGCAGTGGTGGATGTGAATCAGACAAAGTGAACAGTGGCAGCGGTGGATGTGAATAAACAAAAGAGAACAGTGGATGTGCTTTAAAAGACAGAGTTGACAACTTTTAACAGGATTACGTAAAAACAAAAGTCGTGAAGACAGAAAGTATGAAAGCTTCAAACTTCAGAAAAACGATTCAAAATATGATTTTGGACAAATCAGGAAAACACGACAGAAATTTAAGGAAGCAGATTGTATGGATGGCTCTAAAATCAGAGATAATCCATGCACACCCTAAAAGAGAAAATATTCCAATCAATTCCAGAATACTTCAGAACAGAAACTCAACTGTCAAATACAGAGGTTTTAAACATCAGTACAGATGCCATACATCGTTTTAAAATTTCAGAAACAGTACAGAACTTGGCATGTATTTCCATAATTCACCATAACAGAAGTTTTTAAAACATAACACAAAACTTTAAAACCTCTTTCTCTCTGATCAGAAATATGTCTAGCTGCCACAACCAAACCCCATGAGCTCGATCTGCCAACTACATCAAATCATCATTTTGAGGCACAAAGTCCTCATTCACGGGTTCAGTACCTACATCAGGGAGTTCACCAATGAGTCTAAAACTCAGTAAGAACATATAAAAACAAATGCAGTGATGCATATGCTATGCATGAACTTTTTAGAAATACAGTGACATTTCAGAACATTACGTTTCACTGGCAGAGGGGTATAAGTGGGGCTTATAGGGGAACTGAAAAGTGCACGACAGACACATAACAGATTTACAGAACAGAAACAGAACAGAACAGAAATAGTAGGCCAGTCCCCGTCCCGCACTTAACAATTACATTACAGTCGGATTTTATCTTTCTTAACTTCAAACTGTATACAGAAAACAGTTTTGCATAAACTTTTGAGAAAATTGTGTATGCATGGACATTCACAGTGCTTAAGATTAAAACAGTAGACAACAGAAACAACACAACAGAACCTAAAGAGAAAAACAGACAACTCAGAATATAACTCCAACTTATCTACCAAAAACCTCCCAACAAAAGTAAAAATCCTAGAGTCTCCGTGATGTAGGGCCTTAAGGGCCAGCCTACGGATATGAATTTACCTGTTTGCTGTAGAGTTGAGAGTCTTGAACGTGTTGCCTCAGTGATGCACGAACCTATGACGTGCATGAAAAGGGAAATCAACAAGCTACAAATGCTAACTAATAACATGGTAGAATATGCAGCAAACTTCATTCAAACCTTTAGAAAACAGACTAAAGTGTTTTCATCCAAAAACAGTGAGTTTTCGCAGAATATCGTAACCTTAAACTTCCACAAAACTCACATTTTAACTTATTCAAACTCGTTAACTTTAGCAGATGATTACCTTCACTGGAGAAAACAGAAGAATGGAAGTCTTTTGGAAAGGTTGCAGTCGCCTGGAGGAGAGAAAATAGAGAGCAGTGGAAAGAAGCAGATGAGAAATGAGGGTTTCACGTAGGAGGGAAGAGAAAAGAACATGGCTTCTTCAACAAGTCGCCAAGTGTCAAGCAGCCAATGGCCACCCCCCACCAACCTTAATTGGTTTCCTAATTTGTCCTTCCATTGGTTTTTAACTAAATTACTATTTAGTTCCACAAATCAGTTTTACGAATCATACATATTCAATTGAACACGTCGACAATTTCATTAAAATAGTCATTGCATTAATATCGGAGTAATTCCGCTTACATATTCGGAAAATAATTACATAGACGAAATGCCGGGTGTTACAACTAGACCAGGTACATATCCATTTTTAGTATATCTACTAAGACATTCTCAATTTACAATACTGTTTATCTGCTTTTGCCTAATAATCTTTAAAGACATCCACTGCTTCATTCTCTTTATGATGCAAACATATAAACATCTATCATGATTAATCATATATGAAAGAAGTACAGAATTTAGATCTTATGAGTCCACAACTAGACTACAGATACCTGAATGTATGATCTCTAATATTAATGTTTGTCTACTTGAATCATATATGAGGATCATATTATAAAAATGAGGGTCATTACATGTGTTTGTCTACTTTTCCTCATTGCAGGTCATTACATGTTCTATAACATAACTCATATTATATTCATAAGATACAAATGAAATTGACGTACCTTTATTCTAAAATGTCTTTAAAAAAGTTGTAATGACCCATATTTTTATAATGTGCTCTCCCACATTTCTAACATAAGTGAGCATCAAGGTTGATAACTTCCTTGTGAGAGTGCTGACTAGTGCTTTATTTAAAGTCTTCTATTGTTCTTTAATAGTATTTCAGTAATGTCACGACATTATTATGTTATCGACTAAATGTCTACTAATATAGATCTTAATCTTGGTGAACATCATACTAAAATGATTGGAACACTTCCATTGTTCACTAAGCAAAGTTCTTCCTGAGTCCTAGTGCTAATAATTCATTAGGCTATATTGCTAACATAATCAATGTCATCCATCTCAAATGAAAGAGAGTTAACCCTTCCTAAAAACCTTATAGTTATCACCCTTTACTTTAGGAATATCACGATTTGTTTCCCATGTTATAAATAAAATAAAATTAAATACAAATACTCATCATTTAAATATTGAGACCAACAAGCACATCATATTCTACCAATGTAAAACATGTCGTAATGGAAAATAAATCTAAACTTACACATGGGTTAAAGTTTTAATTCATTTAAAACTATATAATAGAACAATCAAATTATTTTCTTTTTCTTAACTATGGTGTGTAGATTAAAAAAATATTATTTGATATTTCATCCTATTTAATAATAAAAATATAATAAAAATTTATGTTGGATAAAACATATTATATTTGTATAATTAAGTACAATAATTTTACATAACTGTGGTTGTTGCTTAAATATATCAATTATATGTATCGCTAGACATCTAATAATTCACAAAATTATTCATATAAATACACAAATAATATGAACATGAAACTAATTATAAATGTTCACAAATTATTCATTTTAGTTTTTCATTCACAACAAAAATTAATTATGCATACAAAATAAAACAAACAATTTTAACCAATTAATTAATTCCAATATACTGAAATAAAAATTGTAAAACCCAACCAAAGAGAGATGCAAGAGCAAGACCTCTGAGTACAAGTTATATAAATAACATGCATCTAAAAGCATAAATAAATTAGCCAGTCCAGTAGCACCCCTGCCGCTTGCTTATTCAGGTGTTCAGTATGAAAGTTAGAATCAGCTGGAGAATTCCACCCAATTGCTCCATTAAATAATTTATTTTGTTCCCAAATTGATAATGAATCCCAAAAGAAACCAGACTTGGGCTTGTATCTATGTAGGGGAAAGAAAAGAGAGGAAATTCACACCGTCTTCTGCCTCAATCATATCAATTTGTCTAGTGAGGTTTCTGATGATAAGAAAATGAATTCATAGCACTAAAACAAAAAATAAAGATACCACAGGTCCCAAGTTAAACAGGTCCAAAAATTAGACTCTTCTTAGGAAGGATTGAGATAGACAATATTCAATAATTCTCCAACCCACTCTCATGCCATCTATTTATAATAAAATAACATAATTAAAATACTTAAATGATCAATTTTAGTTAATTTTGCATAAATACTCCCACCTTGAGATCGACTTTGTCCTCAAGGTCGTGAAACGTCTAGCTTCCCAACAATTTATGGAAAATAATTTTCGGCATAGCCCATTTAGTGATCCGACCCATAGGATAAGGCATATTGGCCTCTAGTCCAAATGACCTCATTCAAAGCTCATCATACCAATTTTTTTGATTTGGCATGCATTACTTCATGCCTATCTATGTAAAAAGAATTCTTCTGCACTAAATTTTCAGCCCCATCGAGAAGAAAATTGTAACACCCGGTATTTTTGTCATGTAAATATTCCTTAAATTATTCAACGTGATTAATGAGAATATTTATGCAATGTGTATTTTTTTAATAATTGCTAATGTTTTCAATCGAACATATGTGATTCATAAAATCAATTTGTGGAAACTAAATTGGTTAAAAACCAATGGCAGGGTAAATGGGGAAGAATTTTAGGTTGGTGGGAGGAAACCAATGTTTGAGTGACACGTGACAGCTTGTTGAAGAAGCTAAGTTCTTCCTCCTACGTGAAACCCTCACTTCTCATCTGTTCCTTTCCACTGCTCTATGTTCTTCTTGTCCAGGCGATTGTGGCAAAGTATCAACACTTTGTTTTCTCCTGTTTCTTCTGTTCCCTTCAGCAAAAAGGTAAGTGTCTACTCATGCTAACAAATTTGGACGAGTAAAAGTATGAGTTTGATGAAGTTTTAGGTTAAGCTATTTTGGAGAAAACTCTCGGTTTTTGTATGGAAACACATTCGTTTTTTTCTTCAAGTCTGAATGAGGTTAACTGCATAATCTTCCAAGTTATTAGTTAACATTTGCAGCATTGTTTATTTCTCTACGTGCATGTTACAGATCTGTGCATTTTCGAGACTTTCCAGCTAACTGCATCGCGGATAACAGGTAAGTTCATAACTGTAGGTTGGCCCTTAAGGCCCTACATCACGGAGGTACTAGGTGTTTCATTTCTGTCGGGTTGTTTTGGGTAGAAACGTTATAGTTTATGTTCTGAGTTGTCTGTGTTCTGCTTCACAGTATGTTCAATTATTTCTGTCTTCTGCTATTGTAAGTTCAGGCACTGAAAATGTTCATGCATACACGTTTTCACCGAAAGTTCATGCAAAACCGATTTCTGTACACTGTTTGAAACTAAACAAGATAAAATCTAACTGAAATGTATCGGTTAAGTGTGGGACGAGGACTAGCCCCCAGATCTGTTTCTGTACTGTACCGTATAACTATTTGTGCATGATAGTGCACCCACTGTTCGCCAGTTCCCCTATAAGCCCCACTTATACCCCTCTGCCACTGAAACGTAATGTACTGTACTGTCACTGAGTTTCTGAAAACCGCATGCATAGCATATGCATCACTGCATTTTATATGTTCTTACTGAGCTTTAGGCTCATAGATGAACTCTCTGATGTAGGTACTGAACCCGAAAATGAGGACTTTGTGCCTCAGTCTGATGAATAGGTGGCTGGTGGTTCGAGCTCTCGGGTTGGTTGTGTAACGCCCGGCATTTTTGGCCGGGGAAATTATCGCTTAAATTATCGAACAGGATTATTATTGTATTAATACAAAGGAATGTTTTGGTGGAATTGTTGGAATAATTAGTGGAGAACTAAACTAATGTGTAACTAAATCAAAACATAAGTTTGAAATGCATGGAAGGGCAAATTGGAGAGAAATTAAGGTTGGTGGCAGTAAGCTAATGGATGATTGCTAAGTGGCAACTTGCTGAGGAAGCTAAGTTCATCCTCCTATGTGAATGTTCATTCACTTCTCTGCTTCCTCTCATCTCTCTCGGCTTTCTCTCTTCTAGGCGATTGAAACAAAACTTCTACACTTTGTTTCTCCAGCATTTCTTCATTTTCTTCAGCAAAGGTGAGCGTCTTTTAATGCTACCAAGTTTGGACGAGTTTAAAGTGAGTTTTTACCGAAGTTTAGGGTTTCGGTTTTTGGTGAAAACTCACTGTTTTGGATGAAAACACGTTGGTGTGTGTTTCTAAAGTGTTTAAGTGTGGTTGCTGCATTTCCTACGAGATATTAGTTAGCATTTGTAGCGTTTAAATTCTGTACATTCATGTTACAGATCCGAGCATTCCAGGGACATTCGAGCATCTGACACCGCAGCAAACAGGTAAGTTCATACCCGTTAGGTTGGCCCTTAAGGCCCTACATCATGGAGGTACTAGGTAGGTTTTATGTTCTGTCGGGTTGTCTTGGGTAGAAATGGTATAGTTTATGTTCTGAGTTGTAAATGTTCTGCTTCACAGTTTGTTCTGTCATTTCTGTTGCCTGCTGTTTAAGTTTAAGCACTGAGAAAGTCCATGCATACACGTTTTTCCCAAAAGCTCATGCAAAAATGTATTCTGCACCTGCTTTGAAGTGAAGAAAGATAAAATCTGACTGTCTGTAATGTACTGGTTAAGTGTGGGACGGGATCTGGTGTTCTGTTTCTGAATTTTTAGTGCCTTTAGTGCACTTCTGTTACGCCTGTTTTCCCTATAAGCCCCACTTTCTGACAGATAAAAGTAATGTTCTGTAATGTCACTGTATTTCTGCAAAGGTTCATGCATGGCATATGCATCACTGCATTTTCTAATATGTTCTTACTGAGCTCTAGGCTCATAGTTGAACTCTCTGATGTAGGTACTGAACTCGAATCTAAGGACTGTGTGCCTCAATCTGATGATCTGATGTAGTTGATGGCTCGAGCTCTCGGGGTAGTTGCTGCAGTTAGACAAATTCTGACCCGAGGTTTAAGTTTTCTGGAAGATTCTGGTTTTTGTTGTAAGAATTTCTGTTTTGGAAAATTCTGTAATCACATGTTAAATTCTGTACTGTCTCTGAAACTCTGAAACAATGCATAGCTTTTGTGTCAATGTTTAAAACCACTGTATTTGACAGTTAAGTTTGTATTCTAGAGTATTCTGAGATTTGTTTGGAATATTTCTGTTAAGTTCATGCATGGATGGTCTCGAATTTTAGAGCTATCCATGCAGTTTGTTTTTTTGAAATCTATCATTTGTAATGAAGGTCTGAAACCTGTATGCCTTCTGTTGAGCTCGAGAACCATGTTTTGAGTTGGTTTGAGAATCTAAAATTGTTATGTTTTCTGTTTTTCTGCTCTCTGTTGGTATGTCTTTCTGTTAAAGAGTTGTCAAATTCTGCCTTGAAAACTTAGTCATCCGCCCCAGTTATACGCCTTAGTCATCCGCCCCAGTCAAAGTCAATTCTGTCATCCGCCCCAGTTATATGCCTTAGTCATCTGCCCCAGTCAAAGTCAATTCTGTCATCCGCCCCAGTTATATGCCTAAGTCTTCCGCCCAGTTTAAAACTCTGTCTTCCTGCTGACGTCATCCAAGTCATCCGCTCAGTGTATTTGTCTTCCGGCTGACGTCAGCATAAGTCTTCCTCCCAGTTTAAAACTACATCTTCCGGCTGACGTCACCCAAGCCCTTCCGCCCAGTTTGAAACTCTGTCTTCCGGCTGACGTCATCCAAGTCATCCGCCCAGTGTATTTGTCTTCCGGCTGACGTCAGCATAAGTCTTCCGCCCAGTTTAAAACCACATCTTCCGGCTGACGTCACCCAAGCTCTTCCGCCCAGTTTTACCCAGCCTCTTCCGCTGAACTCCGTTCATTTTTGGTCTTATCTGAATCAATCACTGCTTCTAGTTTTAAACTAAGTCTTCCGCCAGCCTTATGCTAATTTCTGTTCCGTTATCCATTAATGAAACCTGTTTTAAATTTCTACTCCAGAGGACACTCTCTCTCTGCGAAGTTTTAAGGTTTCGAAAACGTTCAGATTGTCTCTGATGTTCTGCTCCTTGTTTTGTCTATGTTCAAAAAAAAAATAGTCCCCGTTTTCTGTTAACTGTCCCGGAGTGATGGCTCCGATCCCGAACCCCGATCGGGTTCGATTTCGGGCTGTCACAGGTTGTGGCTGTCAGACAAATTCCCGACTGAGAGAGTGAAATTTTAAACTATGTTTTGTTTATGTATTTAAAACTTTTGTGTTGGAAATTCTGCAAATATATGTTAGGTTCTGTACTGATCCTCAGATTTTAAAACAATGCACAGATTTTGATGCCTAAGTTTTAAAAACTACTGTATTTGACAGTTGAATTTATGTTCTGAATGTTCTGGAATTGTTTGGGGATATTTTCTGTTAGTTTGTGCATGGATGACTTCTGGTTTTGGAACTATCCATGCAGTCTGTTTCTTTGAATCTATCAATTGTAAAGTATGTTCTCCAACCTTGTTTAGAATCGGGTATTGAAGCTCTACAACTTCCATGTCTTCTGTTAGTGCTGTATTAGACAGTTGAATTATGTTCTGATGTATTCTGAAATGGTTTGGAATATTTTCTGTTAGTCTATGCATGGATGGTCTCTGGTTTTTTGAGCTATCTATGCAGTGTGATTATTCTTAAGTTTCTGTTATACCCTCTGTTGTGCTCGAGAACCATGTTTTGAAGTGGTTTGAGAATCTGAGACATTTATGTCTTCTGTTTTTATGCTCTCTGTCTGTGTGTCTTCCTGTCAAAAGTTGTAAAATTTTTACCTTTGAAACTATATCTACCAATTGATACTGTTCACATTTTTGTCTTATTCCCATCTACCGCCAAACAGTGTTTCTGCCTTAGGCTTTCTTCTGCCGATTACGTTTAATGTCTGTATCTTCCAGTTGACGTCATCCATCTTCCGGCTGACGTCATCACCTCATCCGATTCCATCTGCTGCCTGCATCTTTCGTCTGACGTCATCTCCTCTTCCGATGATGTCACCCACTGTTTACCTCATCCGATTCCATCTGCTGCCTGCATCTTCTGTTTGACGTCATCTCCTCTTCCGATGACGTCACCCACTATTTACCTCATCCGATTCCATCTGGTGCCTGTATCTTCCGGCTGACGTCATCCATCTTCCGGCTGACGTCATCCCCTCATCCGATTTCATTTGCTGCCTATGTCTTCCGCCTGACGTCATCCATCTTCCGGCTGACGTCGTCACCTCATCCGATTTCATCTACTGCCTGTATCTTCCGACTGACATCATCTCTGCTTCTACCTTCAAAACTACATCATCCGATAGATTTTTCCCGCCAGTCTTCTGCCTATGTCTTCCGCCTTTATTTCTTGTTTTCTGCTGCCATTTATAACTGTTATTCAGATTCTTTTTACATTCCTTCCTGCACTCTTCAGATTTCTCCTTACCCGATATTCCAAATGTCCAAAGTTTAGTTTACATCTGTCTCCCTGTTTTCTTAAGTCTGTTATTCCTCTGGTTTAAAATTTTACATGTCTTCTAATTCTGTTTTAAGTATTCTGAATCCCTTCTGCCAGGCATTCCTGCAATCCGATTTCAATAGGTTTCTGCCTTCTGTTTCTGTTTTTACGTCTTCCAGCCTCCAGTTCCCGTAAGGGTTTTCTTCCTGTGTGTAATGTTCTAAATGTAAAAAAAAATAGTCACCGTTTACCGTTTTTCGTTAACCGTCCTGAGTGATGGCTTGGTTCTCGGATCCTGCTGATAGGGATCTGGATTCGGGCTGTCACAAAAATTATCTTTCTCCATTGCTCTTGTTTCAATCAAGCCCAAGTAACCACTTTACGTCACCTTTATTTTGGCACAATTGTCCTTCAATTTTTCAATCAAGCTCAATTTTATCTCTTTCACCATTGTTTTCATAGGCCAGCCCACCAAAAAATTAGAAAGAGATATGAACTAGGGGTGTGCATTTGTCAGTTTGGTTTGGTTTTGGAGTAAAACCAAACCGAACCGACAAGCAACCAGTTTTTTGGATTTGATCAGAAACTGATCAGAAAAACAGCTGGAACGAACCAAAAATAGAATCGAAACTATCGGTTTGGTTTCGGTTCGTCAGATTATTAAAAAAAATATTTTAAAACAATATAAAATATATTATATACCCCAAAAATAAATAGAATTATGCAATGTCTCAACTCAAAATTTGAGTACAACAATTTATATATGAAACTAAAATAATTCTAGTTTTAAATTTTCTAAAAAATGTGACAAAAAGAGATAATTCTAATAAATTTTCATTGATGAGTAAGTGATCCTCGTTAACTAAAAACCGAATAATATGCAAAATGATAAATAAAATTGTTTAATAATATATCTATCTCAGTATCTCATAAGTTCAAAGACAAAACAGTTAATATAGCAAAATATAAAATCAAATCAAAGTATCAAGTAAGTAATATTATCCGTTATCAAAAATCAAAAAGTGCTGAAAAAATGCAGAATAATATCCGCTTCAAGCCTTCAACTATTCCATCAGTATTGGACCCTATCTTCATCTCCATTAGTTGATATAAAATATGCAAAATGTAGTTGACAAACCAACTAGGTAAAATGAATTGAAAATATAAAATGAAAAGAAAACAAAGATGTAAAACACACCTTGTTCAACCTTGTCAATATCATCTACTGAATAATTAATGTTGATAGATTGATGTTTTGACGTCAGAATCTAACTTTGAGTGCAAATAAGCGCATCGAGAGTCTTTGGGGACAAAGAACTATGAAATGAATCAATTACTCGTCCTCCGCTACTAAAAGCTGACTCCAAAGCAACTGTTGAAATTGGGATAGCTATTACATCCCTTGCCATTTTACTCAATAGTGGAAATTTCAAGGAATTCGTTTTTCATCATGCCAGAATATCACTTTTATCTTAAAACCTTTCTAGTCCTTCAAATAAATATTGATGAATTCTAGTCATATTATTTGAATCGTCATGCTCATTATGATGATTACAAAACATCTCATATACCTTATTGTAGGCCAAACTACTACTTTGTCTCATCACAATAGAAGTTGTTCTAACCATTGTACTAGAATTAATTTCTGAAATTTCAAAACTCAAATCAGATTTATACTCGAGATATAATCTTTCAATCATAATTTCTACTTGTCTCACCAAATCATTTGCCTTCTCATTATTACACAATATGGTGAGACAATGTTTCAAAAACTCCATTTTACATCTAAGATATAGTACAATTGCCACATACATCAACAAATTGATTTTATCACAACCACATCAATATTTGTCAAACTTTCTTTTCATGTTAATAGTCATTCTCTTCATCAATGCATTATCACACTTAGAGTACTCATGGATAATCATTTTCAAATTACACGTTTCACTAATATAAATATTCTAGGTAACATGTGAGGAAGCCGAAACGACAACAATTGTATCATAAAAGATCTTTAAAAACTTAATAAGCTCTCTAATATTAGCCCAGTCTTGTATTGTGGATGGTCTTTTGCTTTTCCAGCTCTAATTAAGAAAATAATGACTATCAAGTTCAATTAACTTAGCAAAAACTCTTTCATACTTTTCCGTGCTTTCTAACATCAAATATGTAGAATTTCATCTAGTAGGTACATCAAGACAAACATTACTTTTGCAATTAACTTTACCTTTTCAATACAATTTTTAAATTGTTGTAGCCTTGCAGGGAAAGATTGAATATATTTCACAACTCTACAAAATCTTGTGATGGACTCTTGATGATCTTTTAAATCATCACACACAATCAAATTCAAAGTGTGTGCAAAATATCGTACTTGCATGTGTTCCTGTAACAACCCAGCCCGGCCCCTACCACCAGGAGGTTCCGCGAACCAGATCGTGCGGTATCTAGGGGTGAGTAAAAACCGGACTGAACTGAAGAATTGGATCGGAACCAAAAATTTGGTTTGGTTCTTGGTGGTCGCACTAAACCCAAAAACTGAACAAAATTAAGTGAAACTGTGGGCCGTGGCTCGCTCGCCTCTCTTCACTTCAGTCTTCACTCTTCAAAATCATCACTATTCGACGGACAGTCGAACTCGAACAAGTGCAAACCCTACGCCCGTAGGCCGTCGCCCAGCGCCCCGCCCAGCTAGGCAGCTAATTTCTGTCTCTCTCTCAGAGAGACTCTCTGCTCACACAGTCGCAGTTCGCTAGTCACCGATGCCCAACCACTCACTGTCTCTCTCTGCTTGCACTTCGCAGTTCTGGTTTGCAGTCGCCCGAAGCCCAACCACTCTCTGCTCGCACTTCACAGCTCGCAGTCGCTGACTTCTGACTTCGACGAAGTCGCCGACTTCCGACTCCGAGGAAGTCGCCGACTTCCGACGAAGGTAAGTAGCTTACCGTAATCTGTTGGGGCTAAATTTTACAATCTTTAAAATTTGATTTTGGCTAAATTTTGCATTTATGATCCTCATTCACGGGCAATTGAAGATAACGTTGATAGTATCAACGAGCAAAAATGTTGATAACAGGCAATATGTTGAAGATAACATATTGGATTCAGTCATTCAGAGGTGGAATTTAGCTTTCAGAAGGTTACTTTTCTTGCTCTACTTTTTTTGAAGGTTTCTTATTTTGGATTCAGTGTGCAAAAACCGAATTTAGCTTACAGATTGGATTCAATGTGTGTTAGTTGATTTTTGTGTGCAGTGTATGTTTTCGGTTTTTGCACACTGCTAGTGTGCATTGTTGATGTTTGTTGATCTGATTTTGTTTGTCTTAGTTGATGTTTGTGCTAGTGTGCATTGTTGATGTCTGTTGATGTTTGTATTAGTTAATTAGACTATGTTAACATGCTGTTCTAACAAGGACCCATTTTTTTTTTGAAAGATTGACATTTAATTATTTATTATTTTAGTTTGGAAGTTAAAAAAAATTGAAATGGGAAAACCAGAACCGGACTGGAACCAGAACCGAAATTCGGTTCTGGTTCTGGTTCCGGTCGGTCCTTAAAAAAATTAAAACAATCCTGGTCTTAAAAATTAAAAACTGAATTTTATTATTTTGTTCCAATATTCCTTAAAACCGGTCCGGACCAGTTTTTGCTCACCCCTGGCGGTATCAGTCCGATCCTCACCACCGGGAGGATCTGCGAGCCTTCTTGCCAGCCCGGCCCCCACCACCGGGAGGATCCACGAACCGTACGTCATGACCTTTTCCCCCTGGTGGAGAATTTTTGCCTTCCCCAACACTCGAATCCAGGACCTCTAAGTTATCAACCATAGGCTACAAGTGCTGGTAATACTTGGGCTAGTAGCTCAAGTGATACCAGCACTAGTAGTCCATAGATGATAACTTGGAGGTCCTGGGTTCAAGTGCTGGAGAGGACAAAAATTCCCCACAAGGAGTGAAAAGGTCATGACGTATGGTTCGCAGATCCTCCTAGTGGTGGAGACCTGGTTTTCGGGAAGGCTTGCAGATCCTCCCGGTGGTGGGGGCTAGACTGATACCACACGATCTGGTTCGTGGATCCTCTCGATGGTGGGGGCCGAGCCGGGTAGTTGCAGTTCCCCATTCAAAACTAAATCATTCCAATTTTTAATATTTTTGATCAAATACGAAATTGCGACATCGTTCGACGAAGCATTGTCAACTGTAGTCGTTAAAACATTTTCAATTTTCCATTTAAACAAGCATCTTTCTACTTCTCTACCAATCATTTTGCCTTTTTGATTCGAAATCAAGTAAAAATTGATAATTCTCTTACATAAGATCCAACCACTATCAATATAATGAGCAGTTAATACCATGTAACTCAAATTTTGAACAGAAGTCCATGTATTTGTAGTCAAGCATACTCGCTGAGATGTCTTTCTAAAATAATCTTTCAATTTCATTTTTTCTTTCTCATAAATACTCAAAATATCTCGTGCAATGGTAGTTCTAGAAGGTATGAAAAACTTTGGTTGAACATATTTGCGAATATGTTCTAAAACCCTTTTCTTCAACAAATTTCAAAGGCAATTCATAAAAAATAATCATCTTTGCAAGCAGTTCTCGACAAGCTGCAAGACTAAAACAAGTTACATTCATTCCCCCTTCCATATTCTGATAGCTTAATGTCTTTTGCTTCCTATCGACATTTGCCAACAATTTATTACAAGTAAAGATGTGTCTTTTCAAGTTTGATGTCTCATTCTGATAACCTTTGACCCTGCAAAACAAGGGTTATGCAAGAGAAAAGGATATGATGTGGTTTTCTCGGTTAAATATGTGAATGCCAACAATTTGAGCTGTAACGCCCCCGAACCCACCCTGGCTCGGTGCGCTACTTGGCTCACTCTAACCCCAATTAAAACGACGTTTAAAGTAAGCCCTAGACTCGCTAATTACCCTTAATCCTAACCGCTAAGCACCACGGCGTTCTCTTCGAAAATTTTGACAGAGTAACGCCTGAAAATGGCGCCTCCAAAAATGCTAAGTACCAACATACAAACCAATTCCCAACCAGATCCAGAATATTCTTACTCAACTAATCACTCAACTATCCAGCATACAGAATCACCAAATAACAGGAAAAAAAAGACTAAAATACTGACATCTCTAAATGAAGAAAATCCACAAGTTAGGGCGACCCATCACCTTAACTTAACTATATACAACAAATACACATTTACAATACTACCAAAATATTAAGTTCCACATATCCGAAGACCATGGTCGAGACGCCCCGACAACTGCCTGCACCGGCATGCCTCGTACATCACCAACTGCGTCTCAATCCTGGCTTTCCGTAAGGCACTCACCTGTACACCTGTCAACACCTACACCACAGAATACAAAACATAAGCCTAATGCTTAGCAAGTAGGGAATAATGGATACGAAAACACAATGCACACTACACAACAACCCTCACCACAACCCTAATACATGCGGTTTCTAACTCTCGGTTGTGTTCACTCGTTCTCGTTTCATTACTCATCACTTTCACTTGTGCGTCAAGCGGATACCTATCCTAACAGGAGGTCACGCGTTGACCACTTCAGAGCCAGATCCGAGGCACACATCGTGTCACACACGAGACGGCCATACATGATCTTCTCCCACGTCGATCATGAACCTCGTTCATTATCAACTCACTGGTAGACACCGCTCGAACTGTCATACTTTCAGACACTAAATCGCGACGAGGTGACTCAACCAGACAACACCGTGCATCTTTTGTGTTAACCTCCCGAACTGTCATACTTTCCAGACACTAAATCGCGACGAGGTTACCACCAAGAGACCACACACACCTTTTGTGGAACCCTCCCGAACTGTCATACTTTCAGACACTAAATCGCGACGAGGCGACTCCACAAAAGGTCACATTGCCTCACATATCTTTTAACTTTACATTTACTTTCACTGTTTGCAAACGATGGTCAAAACACGTATTTCGTAGTTTGAAACCATGATGCATGCCACACACAATGCTCAACACGAAACAAACAAAACAACCAAACAAACAATTCCCTACCGTTCCATGGTGTAGGCCCGAAGGCAAAACACAAGCAGTCCACTACTTACCTGAACTTCCTGCACGTATCGTAGTTGCTTACTCCGAGTACACAATTCCCTCGCTCGCTAACCTAGCATACAAATGATGAATCACTTAATAAACATATAATTAACCATAATTAACCCTAAAGAAGTAACAACTAAGTAATCCTAAGCTTTTAAACTTCCAAAACCCGAAATTCACCCTTTCACAGCCCAAACTTCAATCGGCCATAACTCCCTCATTTTTTAACGGATTTCGACGAATCACCCCATTTCGTAAACCTCTCCAAGTCTACTTTTCATTGAAATAATCCATTTTAGCAAATAACAGAGCAAAACCATTCGAATTCTGCAAAACATAACCGACGACAACATTGATCCCATAATCGATTTTTCACTAAAACTCACCACTTTTCTAATCTCTCCCTAAAATCAACCTAAACCATTCTATCCAAGATTTAAACAACCAATTTTAGCAAGAAAATCAGCAAGGTAAAAGAAAATTTCGGAGCCCTCCCATTAGGGTTTCCAAACCCTTGCTAAATCTCCACAAAACTCATCAAAAACACCAAATTTTACTACTTACATGCATACAACTAAAAACCCATCCCAAACTAACCTTAAATCCTTGAAGAAACTTGAGAAAAAAAGAAGAGGAACTCCTCCAATGGCGGCTGCTCTTGATCGTGGAAGAAGATGAGAAGAGATAAGTTTTTACCCTTTTAACACATTACTTTACCAAATATTTAAAACCAAGTTTTTCCCACTTTTAAAATCTACCACATATTTCACCAAAATTGAAAAGCAACCCCACATTTTCTCTTCCTCGTGTTCCAACGTGAATGCCATCCCTCAAAACCCATTTCATTTACTTTTCCTTTTTTAATTACTTTTATTTCTACAAATATCACTCTTTTACTTTACTGTTTTTTTTTAATTATCTCAAACCAATACTACCTTAAACCTCTTCCACTTTATATTTTCTCCTCAAATGGATAAGCATGATCTACCTACCAAAAGTAACTTTCCATTCCATAATTACCCTTTTTAATAAAAACCCCATTTTCCTACTTTTAATTGTTCCCACACTCTTTTGACTTTTCACCCAATTTCTCTCCTTTTTCACACTTGTATCCAACGTGAATTACCTTGCTTTTTACTCAAGTTTGACTTCTTCAAACTTAATTTACTCACTTAACAATTTAAGGAATAAGTGTTATCAAAAGCATGTGATTTTATTTGATTGGTTGAACACAAAAATCAAATTTTACTTTTGACTTTTCAAACTTCATACATCACTTTTTGTTTTCTCTTCCACATGCCATGCTAACGTGATTTCTTTCTTCCAAAGACACTTCTTTCCCTCTTTATTCAATTAATGTTCCATTACATCAAATTCATAATCACTCAAATCCTATGCACTTTAATTCCAATACTTAACATAACCTTATGATATATGTTAAACCCTCATAAAATAACCTATCCAAGGGCTACGCACGTTGTAAGAATTTTCCGGGTGTTACAATCCACCCTCCTTACAAAAATTTTGTCCTCAAAATTTGACGTGCCTTAATATTCTTCACTTACTTACTCTAATCTACCCTCCATAACTTTTTGCCACTGAAATCTCGACTATACTACAACCTTAGTCATCTATCAAACACTGAAAATTCTTTACATGTAACGACCCCGGCCAGGAGCCGTCACGTGTTCATAATCTTTCATTGATCGTTCGCTTGACTTTTACTATTATTACATCTTTTCTATTTCTCGACAGACATTCACATTTGCATAATATATATATTTATTTATTATTTAAACTGGAAACAGAGACGTAGAACCATCAAGGGAGACGAATCCTCTCGTGCTCGATTTCCCTACACCTCGTCGGCTCAAACTCTCGCAGAGTCGAGCGACTAGGCTCGGTCATCGGTTTCTTGACAAATTCGGGCAAGGAAGGAATGCCCTCAACTCTCTTAACATGATTCTACTCGGGTTTGCATGGGTTGCATGTGTTGACAATCCACAGAAATTTCATCGTCCGGTCATCACGTGCATTGCGCGTGACTCGCTTAACACCGCCTAAAAGGAGACATCTTCCGGTGGGCACGTGGGCCTCGCGTGCTCAATTAAAACATCATCCGGTGACATCCACCGGTCACTAGACGACAAGATAACATTTACAACTTTCGGTGACGTCAGCCAACATCCACCGGTCACTAGACGACAAAACACATTCTACATCTACCGGTCACTAAACGACAAAACACATTCTGCATCTACCGGTGACTAAACGACAAAACACATTCTGCATCTACCGGTGACGTCATCCGGAAGACTAACCCATCAAACTACTATCATTCGGCATCTGCCGATGACGTCAGCCGGAAGACTAAACCATCAAACTACTATCATTCGGCATCTGCCGATGACGTTAGCCGGAAGACTAAATCATCAAACTACTATCTTTCGGCATCTGCCGATGACGTCAGCCGGAAGACTAAACCATTAAACTACTATCATTCGGCATCTGCCGATGACGTCAGTTGGAAGACTACCTCATCCAGCTTCCATCTTACGGTAGAAAACACTAAATCATCAAATGACACCTTCCAACAGAAAGAACCACAACTCATTCAGAATGCATATAGCGGAAGACTTAAGCTACAGATCATTTATAAATCTATATAATCATTCCCTGACTCAGTGATCAACTAGACAGTCTCAAGGCTCAATATTATAAAATAATCTCATCCTACTTAAACTACCATATCCTTTATTATACTGAAACAAAAGAGCATTAACCAGGGGTCATAAATCGCCTTTCCAATCCTGCACTGTCATTTTGAGCATTCCTCCAGCAACCAGCCTTAAGCATCCTCTTTGAACAAAGTATCCTCACCTGAACCTTCTTCACCTACACCATAAGGTTCAACTATAAGCCTAATGCTTAGTAAGGAATGCATGCTGACAGATATACATGAGTGCACAAATTAAAGAACACAAGTTCATAAACCTTTCTTCATTCATGTTCATTTTCATTATTTACATGGCATGTATTAAGGCAGGAAACGAGGGAGAAGGGCAGGGGTACATAGTCATTTGCCTATCGCGGCAATCATAGTAACGACTTGCTCGGCCTCCACCAGTGGGAGAATTCGCGAGCCATACATGTCATCAACTCGGCCTCCACCAGTGGGAGAATCCGCGAGCCATAATAATCATTAACTCGGCCTCCACCGGTAGGAGGATTCGCGAGCCATTCATATCATAGTCTTTTCCCCCGCTCTGCACTTAATCATGGTTACATTTGCTCTTCATGTTCTTAACTTAATCATAAACGTAGACATAATGCATAGACATGAAGTTCACAGAGAAAAGTCATACCATAAAGACAAACAAAACATCCCGTAGCTTAACATCTTCGTACACAAATTCTTCATATCATGGAAATAACTAATCATAATCAACAAACTAACATCTCAATGATTTCCTAATACCCTTGCGGTGTAGGGCCCTAGTGGCCGGAAATCTTAATACATTCACTTACCTGGTTTCCTTAGCAATCCGAGCTTCTTCCCTTTAAACTTCTTCACCTAAAACATGTACATTACAGTAGTTAAAACAAAGGTCCTAATAGTTCTATTCATAAATCGTCCTTGGACTCTAATAGCTAAGGTTACTCCGAATCCTCTGTTTGACACACTGCAGTCTGAAATCTGAAACTAGGCGGACAGGTTTTTACCATTGATTAAATCCGAGTTGGTTACTTTGAAATGTTCAGAATCGATTTGGGATGACATTTCTACTCTCAGACTTAAAAGGGTCTTAAACTACTCGGCCACTGCTAAGAAAATTCCGAACTCAAATGCCGAGCTGAAAGCAGAACTTTAATCACTAATAAATGACTACATTGTCCATTTCATACCTCGGGTGCGGATTTGCAGAGAAAAACAGGCTGAAACCAGCCTTCAGCAAGGGAAGATTCTGGTAGCCGAGAGCAAAAGCTTGGGAGAGAAGGAATCGCCGAGAGGGAATGTCGGCTACAGAGGTAATAAAATGAGGTTTAAGGTTTCCATTTTCTATTTATACTCAACCCATCAATCTTAATTACAAAACTGCCACCCAACCTAGTTTTACTCTACTTGTACTAAATTTGTCTTAACATTAAATTTAAATCATAAAGGTTAAATAAGAGGGTGACAATGAAAATGGTCAGAAAATCACCTGGCCGAAATGTCGGGTGTTACATTACATCTCCAAAGTTTTAAATTTCCTAGCTATGCCCTTCATAGCTCACCTACTCATATATCCATAGACTTTAATTTGAGCATTCATCACTTAGACCATTAATCTCTCCAACTTAGCTCTCAACACTAGTTTTACCTCATGCTCAGTTCACTTAATCACTTAATTTTCTAATCTAATGTTCACCAAACACTTACATTACAACCTCAAATCTCCAAAGCTACCACAATGCTGTAACATCAAGAACTCAACAATATATATCTTACTCTAAACCTCAAATTTTAAATTCCCTCTATGTTACCATATTGTTACATCATTTCTCATCTAATTACCTCGAGCCATCACGACACCTCATTTATCATTCTGACTTCATCCACGTACTCCAAACTCTCACTATCTAAATCAATCTACCCCCTATTCCTTCAAAGTATAAAATGAATTGGTGTACGATTTGTCCAACTTTGACTATAGTCATCACCAACCACTTTCACATTCTTAGGTCTAAACTAGTTCGTTCTCACTATTCACCCAATATTCTAAACGGTGTACCACCACTTAAACTTAGTGAATAAACTTCGTACCCTAAGTTTTCAATTCAAACTTCCCTTCTAAGTTACTATCTCATCCTCCACCTTGTTACCTCGACTAACACCCTCCACTACACTAAATTTATCTCACTTCTATTCCAGTCATAACTACCTCAGTCTTTACTGAATACTATCAAACTCTTAATCTAAACTAACTCGTTTCCAGCTTTTCATCCAATCCCTTATAAGATGTATACATACTAACTCTCCTCTCTTGAATTCAATTTATTTCTAAGTCTGTAAAAATCCAGAATATAGTCTAGTCACCCTTCTATCTTACTTCACACAATTAAATTCATCTCAATTAAATTCATCCACGTACAATTAGGCTCATCAATTCCTAATTTTTATCGATTTTGGCCTAGGCTATATGTGAAATCATCGGTTTCGACATTGGTACTACAAGTCAAACCTTTGAAATTTTCTACTCAACCTAATCCTATTGCACTCGAATGTTTTCGTACGAGGTCTCATTCCTCTCATTAAAATTTCTATACCTTCTCGAATTGCATACCATTAAGGAATTAAGGTCTATCTCTCTAATTCGAACCTTCTCTGGCTACTTTTATTACTACCCATCATTTCTCACTATAAGGTTGTATGTAATCTTTACTACTCTACTAAGATGTGATTTTCTCGAGGAGTTTCTTTAGGTTCGGGCTCCTGCTACAACCTTGCAGTACAACATGTCCCTAATGTCCGCTGTCCTCACTCCTCACTTCTTTAAAGTCTTTCAACTTCAATCCTCATTCATTGGTCTAGTTTGTCGCGCCGAAACAAACTCTATAAAGCCTATAAAGCATTAACGTACCCAACAGCCCTAAATTTTTTTCCACATCCTAGCGGTATACCACCAACCAACATCTAGCTAACTTTAATTACCTAACTTTACTACGAAACCACTATCACCAAAATGTACAACACATCCCAGTCTATCAATAAAAAAAACAGCCATTGAACTACAAGTACCATACCTGAGACCATGATTAAATCCGGCGTGTTGCTTTAGTCTGACTCTTCGTTCCTATAGGAAAATTCTTCGCTATGTGCCCAGACTCGTTGCAATGGAAACACAGGTTGGTCTTTGGCTTTGGACAATCTCGGGCAATATGGTCAGCTACAAAACAATTAAAACATCTTCCCTCATACTGACCGCACTCTCCTGGATGATATTTCAAGCATTTAAGACATTTCGAAAAACTTCTCCTTTGTTGCTTTTGCGGCTTCACCGCTTCTCTTTGGTCATTTAAATTATCTCTCGGCCTTTTAGTTCCCTGAAACTGAGAAGATGATCCAACACTGTTCATCTGACCTGTAATTCCCGTGAATATTTGACCCAGAACCTTTGCCGGTTTAATCAATTTACCAGCAGCTTCCTCCACCTCTAAGGCTTTGGCTACCACTCGATTAAATGGTATTCCTTCAACTCCAAATGTCTTTACCAGCATCTCAATCTCGGGCTTCAAGCCCTGCACAAATTGAAATATTTTGTCTCCTTCCCGACTAACTATGTGACGACCCCGGCCAGGAGCCGTCACGTATTCATAATCTTTCATTAATCGTTCGCTTGACTTTTACTATTATTACATCTTCTCTAGCTCTCGACAGACATTCACATTTGCATAATACATATTTTTTTTAAAACTGGAAACAGAGACGTAGAACCATCAAGGAAGACGAATCCTCTCGTGCACGATTTCCTACACCTCGTCGGCTCAAACTCTCATAGAGTCGAGCGACTAGGCTCGGTCATCGGTTTCTTGACAAAATTCGGGCAAGGAAGGAATGCCCTCAACTCTCTTAACATAATTCTACTCGGGTTTGCATGGGTTGCATATGTTGACAATCCACAGGAATTTCATCGTCCGGTCATCACGTGCATTGCGCGTGACTCGCTTAACACTGCCTAAAAGGAGACATTTTCCGGTGGGCACGTGGGCCTCACGTGCTCAATTAAAACATCATCCGGTGACATCCACCGGTCACTAGACGACAAGATAACATTCACAACTTCCGGTGACGTCAGCCAACATCCACCGGTCGCTAAACGACAAAACACATTCTACATCTACCGGTGACGTCATCCGGAAGACTAAACCATCAAACTACAATCATTCGGCATCTGCCGATGACGTCAGCCGGAAGACTAAACCCTCAAACTACTATCATTCGGCATCTGCCGATGACGTCAGCCGGAAGACTAAACCATCAAACTACAATCATTCGGCATCTGCCGATGACGTCAGCCGGAAGACTAAACCATTAAACTACAATCATTCGGCATCTGCCGATGACGTCATCCGGAAGACTAGACCATCAAACTACAATCATTTGGCATCTGCCGATGACGTCAGCAGGAAGACTAGACCATCAAACTACAATCATTCGGCATCTGCCGATGATGTCAGCCGGGCGATTGCCTCATCCAGCTTCCATCTTACGGTAGAAAACACTAAATCATCAAATGACTCCTTCCAACAGAAAGAAACCACAACTCATTCAGAATGCATATAGCGGAAGACTTAAGCTACAGATCATTATAAATCTATATAATCATTCCCTGACTCAGTGATCAACTAGACAGTCTCAAGGCTCAACATTATAAAATAATCTCATCCTACTTAAACTACCATATCCTTTATTTTACTGAAACAAAAGAGCGTTAACCAGAGGTCATAAATCGCCTTTCCAGTCCTGCACTGTCATTTTGAGATTCCTCCAGCAACCAGCCTTAAGCATCCTCTTTGAACAAAGTATCCTCACCTGAACCTCCTTCACCTACACCATAAGGTTCAACTATAAGCCTAATGCTTAGTAAGGAATGCATGCTGACAGATATACATGAGTGCACAAATTAAAGAACACAAGTTCATAAACCATTCTTCATTCATGTTCATTTTCATTATTTACATGGCATGTATTAAGGCAGGAGACGAGGGAGAAAGACAGGGGTTCATAGTCATTTGCCTATCGCGGCAATCATAGTAACGACTAACTCGGTCTCCACCAGTGAGAGAATCCGCGAGCCATACACATCATCAACTCGGCCTCCACCAGGAGGAGAATTCGCGAGCCATACATATCATCAGCTCGGCCTCCACCAGGGGGAGAATCCGCGAGCTATACTTATCATGGTCTCTTTTCCCCGTCCTGCACTTAATCATGATTACATTTACTTTTCATGTTCTTAACTCAGTCATAAACGTGGACTCAATACATAAACATGAAGTTCACAGAGAGAATTCATACCATAAGGACAAGCAAAACATCCTGTAACTTAACATCTTCTTACACAATTTCTTCATATCATGGCAATAACTAGTCATAGTCAACAGACATACATCTCAATGATTTCCTAATACCCTTGCGGTGTAGGGCCCTAGTGGCCGGAAATCTTAATACATTCACTTACCTGGTTTCCTTAGCAATCCGAGCTTCTTCCCATTAAAATTCTTCACCTAAAACATGTACATTACAGTAGTTAAAACAAAGGTCCTAATAGTTCTATTCATAAATCGTCCTAGGACTCTAATAGCTAAGGTTACTCCGAATCCTCTGTTTGACACACTGCAGTCTGAAATCTGAAACTAGGTGGACAGGTTTTACCATTGATTAAATCCGAGTTGGTTACTTTGAAATGTTCAGAATCGATTTGGGATGACATTTCTACTCTCAGACTTAAAAGGGTCTTAAACTACTCGGCCACTGCTAAGAAAATTCCGAACTCAAATGCCGAGCTGAAAGCAGAACTTTAATCACTAATAAATGACTACATTGTCCATTTCATACCTCGGGTGCGGATTTGCAGAGAAAAGCAGGCTGAAACCAGCCGTCAGCAAGGGAAGATTCTGGTAGCTGAGAGCAAAAGCTTGGGAGAGAGAGAATCGCCGAGAGGGAATGTCGGCTACAGTGGTAATAAAATGAGGTTTAAGGTTTCCATTTTCTATTTATACTCAACCCATCAATCTTAATTACAAAATTGCCACCCAACCTAGTTTTACACTACTTGTAATAAATTTGTCTTAACATTAAATTTAAATCATAAAGGTTAAATAAGAGGGTGACAATGAAAATGGTCAGAGAATCACCTGGCCGAAATGTCGGGTGTTACATCCACCCCTCCTTAAACAAAATTTTCGTCCTCGAAAATTGCTCAAGCAAATAACTCTGGATAATTGTCCAACATCTCCTGCTGTCTTTCCCATGTGGCTTCTTCAATGCCGTGATTCGTCCATAAAACTTTCACCAATGGAATCTCCTTGTTTCTCAGAGTCTTGATTGTATATTCCAAAATCTGTATTGGTTTCTCCTCATACTCCAGTGTCGGCTCTAAACCAATATCTGATGGCTGGATGACTTGCATTGGATCACGCATGCACTTCCTTAACATTGACACATGGAAGACATTATGAACTTTATCCAATGATGGAGGCAGTTGTAGTCTGTACGCTGTACTCCCGACTTTTTCCAAGACAGGGAAGGGTCCAATAAATCTCGGATTAAGTTTTCCTTTCTTGCCAAATCTTAAAACTCCCTTAAATGGTGACACCTTTAAGAATACTTCATCTCCTACTGCAAACTTGAGTTCCCTCCTCCTTTGATCTGCATAACACTTCTGCCGGCTTTGTGCAGTCATCATTCTTTTCCGAATAGTGGCAATCTTATCTGACATTTGCTGCAGAATATCGGGTCCAAGAAGTTTTGTTTCACCAACCTCGTCCCAGTAAAGAGGTGACCTACATTTCCTACCGTACAGTGCTTCATATGGTGCCATACCAATGGTGGACTGATAACTGTTATTGTAGGAGAACTCAACTAGCGGTAAATGTCTACTCCAAGTTGTCTGAAAGTCAAGTACATATGCTCTCAACATATCTTCGAGTATTTGAATAGTCCTTTCTGATTGGCCATCGGTCTGTGGGTGAAAAGCTGTGCTGAAAGATAACTTTGTACCTAATGTACCTTGCAGACTTTTCCAGAATCGAGAGGTAAACCTGGGGTCACGGTCTGAGACAATGGATACAGGGATCCCATGTAACCTAATAATTTCCTGAACATAGAGATCAGCGAATTGGTCCATCGTATAGGTGGTCCTTACAGGTAAGAAATGGGCTGATTTTGTCATCCTATCAACCACAACCCAAATACAATCATGTCCTTTTGTCGTCTTAGGTAGTCCTACTACGAAATCCATAGCTATGTGTTCCCACTTCCATTCGGGAATAGGCAACGGCTGAAGAGTACCTCCTGGACGTTGGTGCTCGGCTTTGACTTGTTGGCATACTAAACAGGACTCTACATACTTAGCAACATCCCTTTTTAGGTTAGGCCACCAGTACAGTAACTTCAGGTCTCGGTACATCTTGGTGCAGCCAGGATGTACAGAAAAGGAAGAGGAGTGCGCCTCAGCCAAGATCAACTTACGCAATTCCACGTCATTAGGAATGCACCACCGATTCCTAAACCTCAGGATTCCATCCTTGGAGAGACTGAACTCGGAGGTGGTGTCTTTCAACTTATTCATCATGCTGATATTTTCCTCCGAATCCCTCTGTTGCGCATCCTTGATCTTTTCCAAAATTGTTGGTTGAATGGTTAACTCAGCGAGCAGGATAGATAACTCTGGAACTATCTCCAAGTCAAACATCTGAACTTCTGTTCTCAAAGGTATAGACATGGTTGAAACCACGGGCTGCATTGTTGTTGACATCCTACTCAATGCATCAGCTACAGAGTTAGCCTTCCCCGGGTGATACTTGATCTCAAAATCGTAGTCCTTGACAAATTCCAACCAACGTCTCTGTCTCATGTTCAACTCCTTCTGTGTGAAGAGGTACTTTAGGCTTTTATGGTCAGAAAACACCTCACATTGCTGTCCATATAAATAGTGTCTCCAAATCTTCAGGGCAAAAACAACAGCAGCTAGTTCTAGATCATGGGTGGGGTAATTCTGCTCGTGATTCTTTAGCTGCCTAGAAGCATACGCTATAAATTTACCCTCTTGCATCAGGACACAACCTAAACCGACTTTAGACGCATCACAGTAAACACTAAATTTTCCTTCTTCGGTTGGGAGGGTCAAACCAGGGGCTGTTGTTAACTTCAGTTTCAATACCCGAAAGCTATCTTCACAGGCTTCGGTCCAAGAATACTTAATGTTCTTCTTCGTCAAACTCGTCAGGGGTTTAGCTATCATAGAAAATCCCTTGATGAATTTTCTGTAATAGCCTGCCAATCCAAGGAAGCTGCGGACTTCACTGGCATTCTTTGGTTGTGGCCAATCCTTTACAGCCTGAATTTTGGTCGGGTCCACTGATATTCCATTAGCAGAAACTATATGGCCAAGGAAATTAACTTTGTCCAACCAAAACTCACACTTAGACAATTTGGCATAAAGCTGGTGCTCTTTCAATGTCGTCAAAACTACTCTTAAATGTTCTTTATGGTCAGCTTCAGTCCGCGAGTATATCAGGATATCATCCAAGTACTCCCGAAATACTCGATTCATTAAGTCCATAAAGGCTACAGGGGCATTTGTCAATCCAAACGACATGACCAAGAATTCATAATGTCCATAGCGGGTTCTGAAGGCTGTCTTTGGTATATCTCCTTCCTTAACCTTCAGTTGGTAGTAACCCGAACGTAGATCTATCTTTGAAAATACCTTAGCTCCTTGCAATTGGTCAAACAAATCATCAATCCTAGGCAAGGGGTACCTATTCTTGATTGTCAACTTATTTAGTTCCCTATAGTCTATGCACATTCTAAGGGAACCATCTTTCTTCCTCACAAATAAGACTGGTGCACCCCAAGGAGAACTGCTGGGGCGAATAAATCCCTTGTCAACCAATTCCTGCAGTTGGACCTTCAATTCTTTTAACTCAACAGGTGCCATACGGTAAGGATTCTTAGATACAGGTGATGCCTCGGGGTATGTATCAATTACAAACTCTATTTCCCTATCGGGTGGTATACCTGGTAAGTCATCCAAGAATGCCTCGGGAAACTCTCGGACTATAGGAATATCCTGCAGCTCAATTCTATTCTTCACCCGGTCATCCTTCACACTAGCCAGGTAGCTCTCGCAACCACATCTCAGCATTCGATATACTTCTAGTGAGGATATAATTGGTATCTTACTTATTTTAGGAATAGCTTAGAAAGAATAATGATTGCCATTTGGGGGTCTAAAATCAACTATTCCAGATCTACAACTTATCGTGGCATGATGTCTAAATAACCAATCCATCTCTAATATCACTTCATACCCTTTTATGTCAATGACAATTAATTCCGCATAGAGATTCTTATCCCCTAAGGACACGACGTCACCCTTAACAATCTGTTCTGAATGTAGGGACTTCCCTAATGGTAACACGACACTATATGACCTTTCAGCTAGCAAAGGTCCTATGTTATGTTTGCATACAAACAAGGTTGATATAAACGAGTGTGTGGCCCCTGTATCTATGAGTGTATAAGCAGCAAAACCACAGATCATGATAGTACCTGATATGACTGTATGCTGAACAGCTCCCTCATCTTCCATCAACGCATACACTCTGGGTACAACTCTTGCACGATTCGGGTCTGGCGGCATGGGGCAGTCTCTGACTAAGTGTCCGGTCTTATCACACCTGAAACAGCGGCCAGAAAGCAACTTGCACTCACCAGGGTGGTTCTTCTGACATGTAGGGCATAGAGGTGCCAGAGGTCTCTTTCCCTTTCCCTGGTCACCATTCAGGTTGAGGGGCCTCTTTATTCCCTGCTGTTGTTGCTGTGGTCCCTTGTTCTGTCACGACCCTAATACTGTACCCTTATTTTCCCTTATTTTACCGTACATCATCCTTAGCATTTATGTGGAAAACAATTTGAAAACAATTTAAAATCAATTGAATAAAACATTTAAAAACAAATACAAAACAATTACTTAAACAAACACGTTTTCAAGAAAATAAACTGCGTGGTTCCGTTTAAAAGTTTAACATATCCTCCTGTTTCAAAATCACCAAAATAGTTTATAACAACAGGTTTCCAAAACGTTCGGAACATTAAAATATCAAATGTAAACCTATCCACCAACCAGATTCCAAACATCCTATAATTTCTATACAACCATCATTTAAATGTAAACCTATCCACTAACCAGATTCCAAACATCCTATAATTCCTATACAACCATCATTTAAATGTAAATCTATCCACTAACCAGATTCCAAACATCCTATAAATTTCTATACAGTTTACTATTAGCTCAAAACATCCCAAACCCTCAAAACATCTATACATACTTCCCCACGGGTCAGGTAAGCATCGACTGCGCCAGCACACCACCGCAGCCATCCTCCGTCAACTGGACTATGCCTCAGGTGGAGGGACATCGTCCTCACCTGGTACCTCGAAGTCTATGTCACCTACACCATACATATACACTATGAGATAAAATCCCAGTAAGCTCTACGTAAATGCTATGCATGCTGTGCTATGAATTCATTAAATCATGCTTTATTTTATCTTTCTATGCAATGCTCTATGGGTGCCACCGAGATCCTATCCCTCTAACCAGAGAGAGCTCATCCAGCGGGCGGACTACTCTTTCCAGCTAGAGGCGGGGGGTGCACGCTTACAACACGTACAGCCGTGCCTGAGTCCCACCTCGCGTGACCTATGTGCCTTTCAGCCTCTGCGCCTTTCGGCCTCTGCGCCTTTCGGCCTATGTGCCTTTCAGCCTCTGCGCCTTTCGGCCTATGTGCCTTTCGGCCTCTGTGCCTTTCGGCCATGCTATGCTTTACGTTATCTTTGAAAACTCTGTGCGGAAATTCATTTTCATGCTTTTCTTTAAAATCAAGTGAATGCGTGAACAGTTCTCTATCAGAAAGTAAACAAGCAATAACAGGTACCATCAAAACTGTAAAAGCATAAACTATAAACTCCTAAGACCTAGCTACCCAAACCGAGCAAAACTAACTAAGGGCATCTCCAAAACTCCTCGAGACGACATTCGACGTACGGTGTAGGCCAATCGGCCAAAGAAGAATCACGAGAACTTACCTGACGTCCGTTGCAAGGCTAGCTCCGTCCACGAGCGTGGTTCACCTATGCAATTGTTATCAATTTGTCGTTAATACGAGCTTAAACAATAATATGTCCAAATTTAACAAAAACCTTAACTAATGAATTTCCTAAAATCTTCACCTAACTAATCGAAGTATTTAAACAACGATTAACGCTCGATAGTTTAAAATCACAATTAACGAGTTTTCCTAAAAATCCGGAAATTCTCCAATTTTAACCTTTCTCACAATTCACTCTAATTCCGTCCAATAACGTTCAATACGTCCTTTATATCGTTAATTACTATAAACCTATTAATTTCGGACTCTAATTTGGGTTCGGTAAAAACCGACCCGAAACTTCGAACGCGCGTAACTTTCGCGTTGGTTATCGGAATCGAACGATTCCAACGGCCACGCGCTCCTCTAATAACCTATTTTAATATGCCAAAAGGAATTTTTAAAACAATCGACCGTAGCTAGGTCAAATGCAGCAAAACCCGAACTGCCCTAACCCGGAATTTCCCCATTTTCGATTTTTCCTCAATCTTCACTCATTTCCTCGCCAATCAACCCCAATTAGCCTCAATTAGCCTAAATTAATCGAAATCCCGAAACATTACACCGAAAACCGAAACCCCCAACTTTTGGGTTCCCTGTTTTCGGCCAAATTGAGCTCTCCAATGCCAGGAGATCCTCGCCGGCCATAAGCTCGGCCATTCACCGTCGAGAACGGCCAGAAACGGTCGGTGATCGGAGCTCAATGCAGCTCGTCACCTTCGGCCACAAACCGAGCAAAACAGGGAAGAAAACTCACCGATTTTTGATCGATTCTGACGCGGGAAGGCCGAACCGAACTCTGGCTTCAGCTCGCCGGAGTCTGCTCGTCTGAACGGTGGCCGGAATCGCGTGATCGCCGGAGTCGTCGCTCGGATTCCTCTTCGTCGCCCTCGGATGCTCGGGTCGCGGTGAAGAAAACGCAAACAACAGAATGGTTTAACCATTCTGTTGTTATAAATTATTAATAATAATAATAATAATAATAAAACAATAATAATAATACTTTATTTTATTGAACATCACTACCTCTCGTGTTTTCAACCATTTCAAATTTCTTATTTTGCCAATAAATCCAACTTATTATCTGGGTTCTATTAAAACTGTCTGTTCGCAAATCGAACCTCGTTTACTATTTTTACTAAAACGTCCTTTATACTACGAGAAACGTAATTACTCGGAATATAGCGTTATTATTCCGAAAATTCTCGTAAATTCTTTAAAATTCTTATTATTCGTTAGGATCATGATGACACTTTCTTTTCGTAAAACGGACCTGATTTGATATATTTACAAAAATGTCATCTAATAATATAATAATAATATTCTCAAAAATCCGTGCGAGCCGGATATTACATGTTCTGTTGCGGCTGCCAACCTTTGTTCTGACGTGGTGGCGGTGGAATGTCCTTCCTGAGTTTCTTTGGCTGCTCGCGCTGTGCATATGCTGTCATTTCTGCCTCTTCCAGCTCCAAGGCCTTAGCCGTCACTTCACCATAAGGTACATTATGTATCCCAGCAGTCTTCACTTTCATGTACAGACTTGGCTTCAGTCCTTGAACAAACTGATAAATCTTGTCTTCCTCATCCTCAATCATACGGGGAGCAAACCGTGATAAGGCATCAAATTCGCATATGTAATCCGTCACAGAGCCAGTTTGTCGAAGATTCATGAACTCCTTCTTCTTGTTGGCCCGTACAGTCCTATTAAAGTACTTGTCAAAGAAGGCAGTCTTGGACATCCCCCAGGTCATAGCTTCGGCATTAGCGGTGTTCTGGATCGAGTCCCACCAATGCCTCGCACTTAACTCCAAATGAAAGACAGCATAGGTGACCTTATCCCCTTCATCAACCTTTGCATACTTAAACATGTCTTCTATCTTTCGAATCCACTCCTCAGCATGAATAGGATCTGAAACATACCCATTAAACACCGGGGGTCGAAGCCGGTGAAAGCGTTCACCCCCATGATCATGAGTTGCGTTAGTACTGGAGTTGCCTTGTTCTTCTCTAGCTGTCATCAGTCGTTCTATCTGGTGAGATTGGCGCATGACTAACTCAGTCAATTGAGCAATAGCATTGCTATCCTCATTGGTCTCCCTCTGTTGACCTCTAACCATCTCGGGATTCCTAGACAAATCATTACAGGCATAACTTAACTTAATGACATACATGAAATCATAAATACTTACAGTTGCTGGGGTGTGCTCAAGTGACAGTCAGTGCTGGAAGGCAGTCTACAGAATCGGTTTTAGAACCTGGTTTTGCTCTGATACCATAATTGTAACGACCCCGGCCAGGAGCCGTCACGTATTCATAATCTTTCATTAATCGTTCGCTTGACTTTTACTATTATTACATCTTCTCTAGCTCTCGACAGACATTCACATTTGCATAATACATATTTTTTTTAAAACTGGAAACAGAGACGTAGAACCATCAAGGAAGACGAATCCTCTCGTGCACGATTTCCTACACCTCGTCGGCTCAAACTCTCACAGAGTCGAGCGACTAGGCTCGGTCATCGGTTTCTTGACAAAATTCGGGCAAGGAAGGAATGCCCTCAACTCTCTTAACATAATTCTACTCGGGTTTGCATGGGTTGCATATGTTGACAATCCACAGGAATTTCATCGTCCGGTCATCACGTGCATTGCGCGTGACTCGCTTAACACCGCCTAAAAGGAGACATCTTCTGGTGGGCACGTGGGCCTCGCGTGCTCAATTAAAACATCATCCGGTGACATCCACCGGTCACTAGACGACAAGATAACATTCACAACTTCCGGTGACGTCAGCCAACATCCACCGGTCGCTAAACGACAAAACACATTCTACATCTACTGGTGACGTCATCCGGAAGACTAAACCATCAAACTACAATCATTCGGCATCTGCCGATGACGTCAGCCGGAAGACTAAACCCTCAAACTACTATCATTCGGCATCTGCCGATGACGTCAGCCGGAAGACTAAACCATCAAACTACAATCATTCGGCATCTGCCGATGACGTCAGCCGGAAGACTAAACCATCAAACTACAATCATTCGGCATCTGCCGATGACGTCAGCCGGAAGACTAGACCATCAAACTACAATCATTCGGCATCTGCCGATGACGTCAGCCGGAAGACTAGACCATCAAACTACAATCATTCGGCATCTGCCGATGACGTCAGCCGGGCGATTGCCTCATCCAGCTTCCATCTTACGGTAGAAAACACTAAATCATCAAATGACTCCTTCCAACAGAAAGAAACCACAACTCATTCAGAATGCATATAGCGGAAGACTTAAGCTACAGATCATTATAAATCTATATAATCATTCCCTGACTCAGTGATCAACTAGACAGTCTCAAGGCTCAACATTATAAAATAATCTCATCCTACTTAAACTACCATATCCTTTATTTTACTGAAACAAAAGAGCGTTAACCAGGGGTCATAAATCGCCTTTCCAGTCCTGCACTGTCATGTTGAGCTTCCTCCAGCAACCAGCCTTAAGCATCCTCTTTGAACAAAGTATCCTCACCTGAACCTCCTTCACCTACACCATAAGGTTCAACTATAAGCCTAATACTTAGTAAGGAATGCATGCTGACAGATATACATGAGTGCACAAATTAAAGAACACAAGTTCATAAACCATTCTTCATTCATGTTCATTTTCATTATTTACATGGCATGTATTAAGGCAGGAGACGAGGGAGAAAGACAGGGGTTCATAGTCATTTGCCTATCGCGGCAATCATAGTAACGACTAACTCGGTCTCCACCAGTGGGAGAATCCGCGAGCCATACACATCATCAACTCGGCCTCCACCAGGGGGAGAATTCGCGAGCCATACATATCATCAGCTCGGCCTCCACCAGGGAGAGAATCCGCGAGCTATACTTATCATGGTCTCTTTTCCCCGTCCTGCACTTAATCATGATTACATTTACTTTTCATGTTCTTAACTCAGTCATAAACGTGGACTCAATACATAAACATGAAGTTCACAGAGAGAATTCATACCATAAGGACAAGCAAAACATCCTGTAACTTAACATCTTTTTACACAATTTCTTCATATCATGGCAATAACTAGTCATAGTCAACAGACCGACATCTCAATGATTTCCTAATACCCTTTCGGTGTAGGGCCCTAGTGGCCGGAAATCTTAATACATTCACTTACCTGGTTTCCTTAGCAATCCGAGCTTCTTCCCTTTAAACTTCTTCATCTAAAACATGTACATTACAGTAGTTAAAACAAAGGTCCTAATAGTTCTATTCATAAATCGTCCTAGGACTCTAATAGCTAAGGTTACTCCGAATCCTCTGTTTGACACACTGCAGTCTGAAATCTGAAACTAGGTGGACAGGTTTTACCATTGATTAAATCCGAGTTGGTTACTTTGAAATGTTCAGAATCGATTTGGGATGACATTTCTACTCTCAGACTTAAAAGGGTCTTAAACTTACTCGGCCACTGCTAAGAAAATTCCGAACTCAAATGCCGAGCTGAAAGCAGAACTTTAATCACTAATAAATGACTACATTGTCCATTTCATACCTCGGGTGCGGATTTGCAGAGAAAAGCAGGCTGAAACCAGCCGTCAGCAAGGGAAGATTCTGGTAGCCGAGAGCAAAAGCTTGGGAGAGAGAGAATCGCCGAGAGGGAATGTCGGCTACAGTGGTAATAAAATGAGGTTTAAGGTTTCCATTTTCTATTTATACTCAACCCATCAATCTTAATTACAAAACTGCCACCCAACCTAGTTTTACACTACTTGTAATAAATTTGTCTTAACATTAAATTTAAATCATAAAGGTTAAATAAGAGGGTGACAATGAAAATGGTCAGAGAATCACCTGGCCGAAATGTCGGGTGTTACAAACTAGGTGACTGGCAAATCGGGACAACGATTCAAACTGCTGAATATACTCCCCTACCGATCCTGTTTGTTTTAATGCCATGAATTCCTTACGCTTAGCAGCTTGGACTGTCTTGTTGTAATACTTGTCGAAAAACAACTCCTTGAACTCTTTCTATGTCATAGTATGAGCCTCTTTGGTAGCCTTCACCGTCTCCCACCAGCTTTGAGCATCGGTAGCTAGGTGGAATGTTGCACACTTCACCTTATTTTCTTCCTCTACCTCAGCGACATTAAACATATTTTCAATGGTGCATATCCAACTCTCAGCAGTTGTCGGATCTGTCAAACGACCTTCAAATGCCGGAGGCTTCAATCCCCGAAATCGCTCTCCACTAGAACTAGCTCCAACATTTCCCGGTCCTCCCTGACTTAACAGCGATTCAACCAATTCGCCTTGCCTCCCAACTATCTCCGCCTGCTTACTGACCAACTCAATAAGAAGTTTGACTGACTCATCAAGTTCACTTCTAGGTCGCTCCGGTTGTCTTGGGTTCCTTGGCATTTTGGTCTAATCCTGTACAAGGGTTCAAACAATCTAATCTTAGTTAATAACTCAACTAAAAAGGAAAGAAGTACTTACAGTCGGTGAAGCACGTTGCACGGCGGCCGGCATTGTCGGGTAATCATTTGAACGAATCGACCATTTTGCTCTGATACCATCTTGTAACGCCCCCGAACCCACCCTGGCTCGGTGCGCTACTTGGCTCACTCTAACCCCAATTAAAACGACGTTTAAAGTAAGCCTAGACTCGCTAATTACCCTTAATCCTAACCGCTAAGCACCACGGCGTTCTCTTCGAAAATTTTGACAGAGTAACGCCTGAAAATGGCGCCTCCAAAAATGCTAATACCTGCATACAAAAAAATTCCAAACCAGATCCAGAATATTCTTACTCAACTAATCACTCAACTATCCAGCATACAGAATCACCAAATAACAGAAAAAAAAAGACTAAAATACTGACATCTCTAAATGAAGAAAATCCACAAGTTAGGGCGACCCATCACCCTTAACTTAACTATATACAACAAATACACATTTACAATACTACCAAAATATTAAGTTCCACATATCCGAAGACCATGGTCGAGACGCCCCGACAACTGCCTGCACCGGCATGCCTCGTACATCACCAACTGCGTCTCAATCCTGGCTTTCCGTAAGGCACTCACCTGTACACCTGTCAACACCTACACCACAGAATACAAAACATAAGCCTAATGCTTAGCAAGTAGGGAATAATGGATACGAAAACACAATGCACACTACACAACAACCCTCACCACAACCCTAATACATGCGGTTTCTAACTCTCGGTTGTGTTCACTCGTTCTCGTTTCATTACTCATCACTTTCACTTGTGCGTCAAGCGGATACCTATCCTAACAGGATGGTCACGCGTTGACCACTCAGAGCCAGATCCGAGGCACACATCGTGTTCACACACGGGACGGCCATACATGATCTTCTCCCACGTCGATCAATGAACCTCATTCATTATCAACTCACTGGTAGACACCTCTCGAACTGTCATACTTTCAGACACTAAATCGCGACGAGGTGACTCAACCAGACAACACCGTGCATCTTTTGTGTTAACCTCCCGAACTGTCATACTTTCAGACACTAAATCGCGACGAGGTTACACCACAAGAGATCACACACACCTTTTGTGGAACCCTCCCGAACTGTCATACTTTCAGACACTAAATCGCGACGAGGCGACTCCACAAAAGGTCACATTGCCTCACATATCTTTTAACTTTACATTTTACTTTCACTGTTTGCAAACGATGGTCAAAACACGTATTTCGTAGTTTGAAAACCATGATGCATGCCACACACAATGCTCAACACGAAACAAACAAAACAACCAAACAAACAATTCCCTACCGTTCCATGGTGTAGGCCCGAAGGCAAAACACAAGCAGTCCACTACTTACCTGAACTTCCTGCACGTATCGTAGTTGCTTACTCCGAGTACACAATTCCCTCGCTCGCTAACCTAGCATACAAATGATGAATCACTTAATAAACATATAATTAACCATAATTAACCCTAAAGAAGTAACAACTAAGTAATCCTAAGCTTTTAAACTTCCAAAACCTGAAATTCACCCTTTCACAGCCCAAACTTCAATCGGCCATAACTCCCTCATTTTTCAACGGATTTCGACGAATCACCCCATTTCGTAAACCTCTCCATGTCTACTTTTCATTGAAATAATCCATTTTAGCAAATAACAGAGCAAAACCATTCGAATTCTGCAAAACATAACCGACGACATCATTGATCCCATAATCGATTTTTCACTAAAACTCACCACTTTTCTAATCTCTCCCTAAAATCAACCTAAACCATTCTATCCAAGATTTAAACAACCAATTTTAGCAAGAAAATCAGCAAGGTAAAAGAAAATTTCGGAGCCCTCCCATTAGGGTTTCCAAACCCTTGCTAAATCTCCACAAAACTCATCAAAAACACCAAATTTTACTACTTACATGCATACAACTAAAAACCCATCCAAAACTAACCTTAAATCCTTGAAGAAACTTGAGAAAAAAAGAAGAGGAACTCCTCCAATGGCGGCTGCTCTTGATCGTGGAAGAAGATGAGAAGAGATAAGTTTTTACCCTTTTAACACATTACTTTACCAAATATTTAAAACCAAGTTTTTCCCACTTTTAAAATCTACCACATATTTCACCAAAATTGAAAAGCAACCCCACATTTTCTCTTCCTCGTGTTCCAACGTGAATGCCATCCCTCAAAACCCATTTCATTTACTTTTCCTTTTTTAATTACTTTTATTTCTACAAATATCACTCTTTTACTTTACTGTTTTTTTTTTTAATTATCTCAAACCAATACTACCTTAAACCTCTTCCACTTTATATTTTCTCATCAAATGGATAAGCATGACCTACCTACCAAAAGTAACTTTCCATTCCATAATTACCCTTTTAATAAAAACCCCATTTTCCTACTTTTAATTGTTCCCACACTCTTTTGACTTTTCACTCAATTTCTCTCCTTTTTCACACTTGTATCCAACGTGAATTACCTTGCTTTTTACTCAAGTTTGACTTCTTCAAACTTAATTTTACTACTTACATGCATACAACTAAAAACCCATCCAAAACTAACCTTAAATCCTTGAAGAAACTTGAGAAAAAAAGAAGAGGAACTCCTCCAATGGCGGCTGCTCTTGATCGTGGAAGAAGATGAGAAGAGATAAGTTTTTACCCTTTTAACACATTACTTTACCAAATATTTAAAACCCAAGTTTTTCCCACTTTTAAAATCTACCACATATTTCACCAAAATTGAAAAGCAACCCCACATTTCTCTTCCTCGTGTTCCAACGTGAATGCCATCCCTCAAAACCCATTTCATTTACTTTTCCTTTTTTAATTACTTTTATTTCTACAAATATCACTCTTTTACTTACTGTTTTTTTTTTTTAATTATCTCAAACCAATACTACCTTAAACCTCTTCCACTTTATATTTTCTCATCAAATGGATAAGCATGACCTACCTACCAAAAGTAACTTTCCATTCCATAATTACCCTTTTTAATAAAAACCCCATTTCCTACTTTTAATTGTTCCCACACTCTTTTGACTTTTCACTCAATTTCTCTCCTTTTTCACACTTGTATCCAACGTGAATTACCTTGCTTTTTACTCAAGTTTGACTTCTTCAAACTTAATTTACTCACTTAACAATTTAAGGAATAAGTGTTATCAAAAGCATGTGATTTTATTTGATTGGTTGAACACAAAAATCAAATTTTACTTTTGACTTTTCAAACTTCATACATCACTTTTTGTTTTCTCTTCCACATGCCATGCTAACGTGATTTCTTTCTTCCAAAGACACTTATTTCCCTCTTTATTCAATTAATGTTCCATTACATCAAATTCATAATCACTCAAATCCTATGCACTTTAATTCCAATACTTAACATAACCTTATGATATATGTTAAACCCTCATAAAATAACCTATCCAAGGGCTACGCACGTTGTAAGAATTTTCCGGGTGTTACATGAGCAAACCAAATATATCAATTGATGTCCGAATTGCAATTAAAGTTTGTGGGGATCTTACCACAAGTGGTGAATAAGTCTTGCAAATTACAAGAGAAAATAACATAAAACAAAAAAAAATATGCAAGTAACCGGTCCGAGAGGCAACCTAGAGCACCTTCGGGGAATGTAATCTTCCAAGGAAGATTACAATGGCACAAGGTCTGGTTTGGTTATCTTTTCTCTCTTATCTAAGGTCTTAGAAAGATGTAGAGAAGATGATGATAAGTGTCTCCACGCAACCATGGACTTGGAGAACAATTCAGAAGCACAACTCCGCTCGATTGGTGACAACCGAGGCCTTATCTTGAGTCGAGGCTCCTTGGCTTGAGAGAAAAAGGTCTACTTGTTTTATTGATTTGCAAAATCTTAATACAAACACTAAGAACGATGCTTAAGTATTCCAAGGGTGGTGAGAGATTTTGGTTGAATGGAGAAGGAATGAAATGCTTGGTTTGATAAACATCATCCAAGCGCGCGCTCCTCTTTCCTTTTGGTTGTGGAGATGAATTCTTTGTATGGTAAGTTATCTTGCACCTTGTAAGGCAGAATGAGCTTGCATATTCAGTTTTAAATTCAAATTAGTCCCTCTCTTTCCTTCCATGATGGATCGGGCCTTAAAGAGTGATGGATGGACTTTATTTGGCGCGCACACTTAAGTAAAACTTCAATCCTCACCACCATCTAATTTTAACATTCATTTATCCTAACCATTCAATCTAATGCATGCATGATTATAAAGTTTAATACAACTAAGGCCAACATCCAAATACAAGAATAAAGGTTACATATGACCGCTTCTGAAAAGACAAATTCCTTTCTGAGGTGGTTCCACGCTTGCATCCTAAGTGAGCATATGTGTGGGCTGGTCCATCTCTTGAGAGTTGAACTTTCATGACAAGTCTTTGAAAAACTCCTCATATGTATTCCACTATTAAAATAGAGTGATTGTTAGCATAAAGATTAGTGAGGATTTGTGATTTATTTTGGGAACGTGTATTTGGACTCCTACGTGTATCACATTCTTCGATGCATGACATGCATATCAGTGTGAACAATGATTACATTTTGCTCTAGGATTGTTATTATCAGAACTTTCAATCTTCGTAAAATGATTCCAAACTTCTAATTTTTTTCTTTTTGTTTGACTAAGAGTAGGACCCTTTACACTTTCAGTAATGTTTTCATCCTAAAACAATAGTTAATTAAGCAAAGATACAATTACAGTTATTAAACTACAAAGTTCACAATTCACATAAATGAAAACAAAATTAAAATACACGGTTCACATTTCAAATATAAAATTAACTTCACGGTTCACACTTCACATAAAAATAATGTTTTGAAAGCCTATTGGTTCTCCCTCCTTACTTCCTTTTTCTGTATTCGAGTAAAAGAAGACAAATAGAGGAGAAAACGATGACAAATTGGGGAACGAACACCACGAAATTAACAACAAGAAAACAACACAATAAAACAGCACAGAATGTTGAGAAAATGATAAAGAAGAAATCACAAACAAATTGCTCTCGGTCATGCCCGAAGAGTCTCCCAAAGTAGAATGAAAATTTATTCTTTTGTTTTCTGGTTTTGAATTTAAGTACCCTCTACCAAAGATGTGAGAAACCAAACAAAAAAAATCAAAAAGCAGAGAGTTGTTCCTCTACCCAAACACATAAAAACAGACTGAACGAAAGAATAGCTGAGAATAGAACAAACGTACCTAGTGCCTAGTGGGAGAAAGAACAGCAGAAGCGCCAGCCAGAGAGTTGAGATTCGAGAAGTTGTCAAGGGAAGCGAACGAGATTGGTTTTCGGCAGGCCAACGAGCTTTAAACTTGGGAAAATAAAAAATTACTTAGGGCTTAGAACCGAGAACTTCTCAGTTCGTAGTGAGAAGTAGAAATTAGAACTAAAAATAGAAAACCAAACCAATCAGGGTTTAATCGGTTCGGTTCAATTACTGTCGGTTCTGAATGATCCAAACCAAAAACCAAATTAATAAATTTGATTCTTACAAAATAGAACTACATTTCAGTTTTATTTTGCTCAAAACTGACCAGAACCGGAACGATTTCATAAGCTCCGATTTGGTTTTGCTCACCCCATTACGAAGGGTGAAACCTTAACCGTCAAAGAAGATGCCAACAACCCAAAACCTCCTTCACCGAAGGCTATCATCACTCTGTGGCTCAGTGGGTCAAAGTCTAGTAGCCTGAAACCCTCGATTCTTGGTTTCCTATCTGCAGATATTGGAGTGCCTTCCTTGAAGAAGGCAGCGTCCCCCCATTGTCATTCTTCCCTGACCAAACCTCACGCGAGCCTCGACTATGGGTTGCAAGGTTTGACTTCGTGCTAATGGTGGGGTACAGTTTGAATGCGAAAAATGGATGAGAAACTGGCTGCTATTTCGTCAAAGCTTGGATGCCAGGGAGCCTTGACTGTGTCCGATGGTGTTACTCCGGTAATGAGCCTTGATGTGTATTGTCCTCGGTCAAAATGATGAGTTTGTCTAGTGTTTATTATCAGTGTCTTTCTCAACCCCATTTTCCAGACATCCTCGTCAAAAATTGAGGGTTGTCCCGTCAGTAGAGACAACTCTCTATTACCTCCACTCTTCTTGGTCGACTCAAAAACTGCAAACTTGTTCTCTTGCGTAAAACCTCCAAACTGCTCATCGTGCCATTGAAAATTTTGATGAATATTCCTTTGTTGTTTCTGGTATGATCCTTCATATTTGATAGAAGAAGAAAAAACACTTGAAATTTGATTCGAATGTTGAACTTTAGACTGATGTTTTTCTAGTAACACTTGCTACCACTTCAACGTCAACCTGAAATAGTGGAGCCCTATTTTTCTTTCCATCATTGTCAGATGGTGGCTTAATGAACGATGGTTGCTGGTATTCCATCTTCAGCAACCTCACCTCTGCCACTATTTGCAGCAAGATGGACAACTAATCGACGATTGCATCTAGCTTGTTCGACACCATCTCCATGTCCTTTCTCAACCCTCACACGTTCTTCCCAATCCTTTCTAGGCATGATCGAAATAACTCTATGTTAGTGAAAATTCACACTTAAACACAAGTGCACGTGTCGCTAACAAAGTAATAAAAACTAAGTATCAGTCGAACCCACAGGATAATTCTAATCAAATTATATTGCTTAAAAACAAGGGAAGATGTAAAATAAAAGACATAAAATATAAAAATAAGAGTTTAAATCAAAATAGATTGGTACTGATGTTGAAAATATTGGTCAGAGTTGATTTCTTTATTAGGTAAATTTCTCTACTAAAGCTACTAATTGCTATAATATTAGTTCAAATAACAAAAATTATGCAATAACCAAGATTACTTTGAATTTTTTTGTGGTTCATTTTATTATTCTCTTCAATTTATAGACAGAGAAAAAAATAATAAAACCTCATTAACAACCTACTCTAAAAGTCATACAAATTGAATGAAAACAATTTTGTAAAATTCAATCTGTATAAATTAATATGCATCTAACTATTCCTAGCTATTTCTCAATACGATAAGATATGTGTAATCAATTTTGTCTGTCGACATAAATCAAATTTAACCATAATCAACATAATAATTTATTCGAATAAGAATAAACAATCGTAGCAAACAATAAAATTCTCGTAACAAATACTTTCTTCCTTAACAAAAATAAACTCTTAGTCCATAATCATAAAATTCATCAAAGCAGTTAACTTGAAAATATCCAAAATGAAAATCATCAAAATAAAAGAAGTGAAGAAGTGTATAGATTATAAGATGGAGAATAGGAAGACGACAACTTTTCTCCAAGTCAATTCAAAATTCGTTTCTCTGCTCCCATCCTTGATGAAAAACCTTTCCTTTTCTCCACACATCTCCACACGCTTTTTCTCCCCAAAAATCTGCTTTTTATTCCCTAAGATTTGTCTTCCTTCTTTCTTGGATTTTTTCTTTTGCTACCTTCTCCAATAGAGTTTTCCTCTTTTTGTTTATAATTTGAATTCCACAATTAAATATTTTGCTCCATCTTCTCGATTTCGAAAGTATGTCCATCTAGTTAGTATCATCTACGCAGCATGTACAATAATGATATTTTAGTGCTATTAACATGATATCTCTTAAAAATATAAACAAAATCAATTAATCCTCTGAAGCAGATAGCAGTGTAGCAATTTATAGCAATTTAGATAATTTTTGCCTAAATAATTCATACTTAACTCGATTCAAGTAATTTTTCACATGCAAATATTAACTCGAAAGAACTCTTTTTCGAGAGTTATCAATACCTCCAAACTTGAAACGTTATTCATCCTCGAGTGATGCATAAAAGTGATCAAAGATTATACAATTTTGATGCAACATTATTAGATTTCATATATTTTCAGATGCTTCTAAACTTTGTAATCCTATGAAAACTTTGCACTAACACATCAAAACATTATCACATAGAATTATCATTCTAAATAACTATTCTCCATAGTGTGTATGTGCTCAAATATCTCTACAACTTTCTAAGTTCAATCATTTCATACTAAATTTAATAATTTATGCAATAGATCACTGAATTTTCCATACCTTCTTTAGATAACTAGATTCTAAGGATTCATTTTTGTAAGAAGTATGGGAATATTGATTTTTCTTTCTCTCTTTTTTTATATTGACCTTTTTCTTATAAGTCACGCTACCTTTTGAAATGATTGACAACATTAGTGATGAAGACCTTTGGTTATTCAGTAATGTCACCTAAAGATAAATACTCATATAATGATATAAATGAGTAAAATTAATATTATTACAATGAAGTTCCTCCCTTAGTCCCTCTAATCAAATTTTACACATTGAGTATCCAAAGTGCTCATTCGAAATTGAAAGTAGACTAGGGAATCGTAATCGTTATTATTATTTTATTTACTTTTTTTTTCTATAACCCTTAAACTTATTTCTTTTAAAGGAATCTTTGACCTCAAGGTCTCTTATGTTGACATCAATTATTCATTGTTTAAATATAAATTATTGAATTTTAGTAGTATAATATTCATAAGCAAGCTAGAAAAAGAAATTGTATTTCGTGGAGGGAGAATTGTCAAAAAGGAAACAATCCTAAGTTATATTTTTATATATGTGACAATGTTGATTTTCAAAGGATTAATAAGTTAGGAAGTTGAATTTTTCAGTGTATTAACAACATCAATAACTACTGCCATCACAAAATAAAACTAGGAATTTCCTAACATATCGCAACATGATTTCATAGCCCAGACTAATAATACCCTCAAACTTAGACTTGGCAGTGTCTTCACTGCCATACAAAACATAGTGTAAGTGCAAGATTGTGAGGGTAAATAATTCCCAGGAGTTTTTTATGCTTTGTTAGAGTCGGAATGTGAATGAATGAGCATGATAGTAGGGAAGTGAGGAAATATAGACATTTTCTTTTTCGATGACTTGGCAAAGCTGGCAGCTATGGCTTGATCCCTGAATTTGGTGTAACTCCATAATACCTTACTCTTGTTTTTTATTTTGATGAGTTGTTCATTAATGAGAAATTGTTGCACCTCTTGTTGACTCATTCTCTCTTTTGATATGCTATGGGGAGCAACCACTCGGTCATGAGCCAAAAGTTTATCTATTTTGTGTGCTTAAGTGATGCAATTGAAGACCAAATGGATCTAGGGCTGAGCACTCAAGACAAGGAGATGTCATTTCACTTGTTGACATGAGAGCATCCTCAAGTCCAAACCAACTTTAAAGAAGGAACAAATATCTTCCTTGAAACAAATTGATGTAATCGATCACCTAGTTTATTTCTTAGTAGCTTCTTTTGCTTTCTTATTGTTTGACCAAACAATCTTAGCATTAGGGGCTTCCTTTTAGTTGTGTTTTATGGGAGAGGGTACCGCTTGAAAGTAACACTTGGAGAGAAGGGTGGCTTTGTGTAACACCCGACTTTAATTAAAAATTTAAAATAACAGATAAATCTATTAAGTATAATCGATGAATGAAATTTTAGTATAATGTAGGTTAGGTTGAAGAATGAGTAAGTAAGGGCATAAGGGTAATTGGCAAATTTGAAAGTGGATAAGGTATTTAAGGCAAAAAGTTTAGAGTAGCCGCCACCACTACTCATTTTCTTTTTCCTTTCGGTCTTCAGCTCGAACGGCAGAAATCTCTAGGCGATTCTCCTGCCTGATTCTCCTTCAACCTAGTTAAGCCCTCTTTGTTTTCTTGCGATTTTAGTAGTTAGATAGCTGAGGGAGTACAATGTGAGGAGTTTCGAGGAATGTTGTGATTTAGAGTAGGTTCGGGCTGAGCGACTATTGAGAATACCCGAGTTGTGGGGTTTCAAATTTTGTTCCTCAAACTCCTGTATTGATTCTGTGAAGTTTAGTGAAAGTTTGATATATGTACTATTATGATTTTAGGTGAGCGAGCTTCTGAAGTAGCATTTAGCCGAGCGATTTCCAGGGATCCAGGTAAGTAGAGTTTGTTTGTGCCTTCGGGCCTACATCACAAAACAGTAGGATTTATGTATGTTTTGTATGTTTATTTTCCAGTTGTCATGCATCATGTTTTTGAAAGATTACGAAAATGAATTTACATGAAACGCATGGTAAGTGTGAGCAGGATGATCAGAACAACTGTTAAGGGGGATTAATCCGCCCCTTAACTGAGAACAGAGGATTGAGGTTTTGGGAAAAGTGATCCACTTCCCAATCCTACAGGGGGATCAGACCAGTTAACTGTTAAGGGAATTAATCCGCCCCTTAACTGAGAACAGAGGATTGAGGTTTTGGGAAAAGTGATCCACTTCCCAATCCTACAGGGGGATCAGACCAGTTAACTGTTAAGGGAATTAATCCGCCCCTTAACTGAGAACAGAGGATTGAGGTTTTGGGAAAAGTGATCCACTTCCCAATCCTACAGGGGGATCAGACCAGTTAACTGTTAAGGGAATTAATCCGCCCCTTAACTGAGAACAGAGGATTGAGGTTTTGGGAAAAGTGATCCACTTCCCAATCCTACAGGGGGATCAGACCAGTTAACTGTTAAGGGAATTAATCCGCCCCTTAACTGAGAACAGAGGATTGAGGTTTTGGGAAAAGTGATCCACTTCCCAATCCTACAGGGGGATCAGACCAGTTAACTGTTAAGGGAATTAATCCGCCCCTTAACTGAGAACAGAGGATTGAGGTTTTGGGAAAAGTGATCCACTTCCCAATCCTACAGGGGGATCAGACCAGTTAACTGTTAAGGGAATTAATCCGCCCCTTAACTGAGAACAGAGGATTGAGGTTTTGGGAAAAGTGATCCACTTCCCAATCCTACAGGGGGATCAGACCAGTTAACTGTTAAGGGAATTAATCCGCCCCTTAACTGAGAACAGAGGATTGAGGTTTTGGGAAAAGTGATCCACTTCCCAATCCTACAGGGGGATCAGACCAGTTAACTGTTAAGGGAATTAATCCGCCCCTTAACTGAGAACAGAGGATTGAGGTTTTGGGAAAAGTGATCCACTTCCCAATCCTACAGGGGGATCAGACCAGTTAACTGTTAAGGGAATTAATCCGCCCCTTAACTGAGAACAGAGGATTGAGGTTTTGGGAAAAGTGATCCACTTCCCAATCCTACAGGGGGATCAGACCAGTTAACTGTTAAGGGAATTAATCCGCCCCTTAACTGAGAACAGAGGATTGAGGTTTTTTTTTTTTTGTTTTTTTTTTTTTATGTTTATTTTCCAGTTGTCATGCATCATGTTTTTGAAAGATTACGAAAATGAATTTACATGAAACGCATGGTAAGTGTGAGCAGGATGATCAGAACAACTGTTAAGGGGGATTAATCCGCCCCTTAACTAGGGAATTAATCCGCTCCTTAATTGAGATCAGAGGATGTATGCTTTGGGGAATGACTGATCCACTTTCCCATCGTACAGAGGGATCAACAGAGAACGAATTTGAATACAACTGAGATGAGAAAGTAGAGACCGCATGTTTAGGGAAATTATTGCTTCATTGATCCATTTCATTCATCGCTCTACTGCTTAGCATTAGGCTAATAGATGAGTTTGTGATGTAGGTGAAGAAGTTACTGAAGGTATGTTACCGACCAACATGAGGAAAGGCTGGTTGGAGGAGCATTTTCGGCATCGGTTGGTCATCTGTTGAGGCGGTTTTAATCCATGGCTGCAGGTGTTGAGTGAGGGTAACTAGTTCAGTATCGATGTTTTACTGAAATTTATGACAATAGTGGTTTCAAAGCTTTGAAAACATTTTTGAGACTCTTCTGATATTAGTATTTGTTGGATTTGAAAACATTGTTTTTACTGAATTGGGAAGGGCAGTGATTTGGTTTGTTTCTGGATGTTTAGTTTTGTCGTTCTGCCTATCGGAAGGTGCCTTCAGTAAAGTCCTTGATGAGAGAGAGAACATCGGGCTGACGTCATCGGCAGGGTGCAAGTCGCAAACCTGTAGTTTTGCTATCGGCAGATGTAGTGTATATTTTAATCTTATCGGAAGGAGTCGTAATGTCGTTGTCGGTAGATGCGCGTGCTTGTCTATCGGCAGATGGAAATCTATCGGTAGATGAAGTTATGTTGACTCCATCGGCAGATGAAGTTATGTGACTTCATCGGCAGATGTAGTGTGTTGGCTTGTCGGTAGATGGTGGTGCGTTGTTTGTACACGTCATCGGTAGAAACCTCTATTCCTATTTCTGCTTCTTCCGTGACTTAGAAACCTCCTATTCCTATTTCTGCTTCTTCCGTTGACTTTGTCGTCGGCAGATGTAGTTGTGTTGGCTTGTCGGTAGATGGTGGTGCGTTGTTTGTACACGTCATCGGTAGAAACCTCCTATTCCTATTTCTGCTTCTTCCGTTGACTTTGTCGTCGGCAGATGTAGTTGTGTTGGCTTGTCGGTAGATGGTGGTGCGTTGTTTGTACACGTCATCGGTAGAAACCTCCTATTCCTATTTCTGCTTCTTCCGTTGACTTTGTCGTCGGCAGATGTAGTTGTGTTGGCTTGTCGGTAGATGGTGGTGCGTTGTTTGTACACGTCATCGGTAGAAACCTCCTATTCCTATTTCTGCTTCTTCCGTTGACTTTGTCGTCGGCAGATGTAGTTGTGTTGGCTTGTCGGTAGATGGTGGTGCGTTGTTTGTACACGTCATCGGTAGAAACCTCCTATTCCTATTTCTGCTTCTTCCGTTGACTTTGTCGTCGGCAGATGTAGTTGTGTTGGCTTGTCGGTAGATGGTGGTGCGTTGTTTGTACACGTCATCGGTAGAAACCTCCTATTCCTATTTCTGCTTCTTCCGTTGACTTTGTCGTCGGCAGATGTAGTTGTGTTGGCTTGTCGGTAGATGGTGGTGCGTTGTTTGTACACGTCATCGGTAGAAACCTCCTATTCCTATTTCTGCTTCTTCCGTTGACTTTGTCGTCGGCAGATGTAGTTGTGTTGGCTTGTCGGTAGATGGTGGTGCGTTGTTTGTACACGTCATCGGTAGAAACCTCCTATTCCTATTTCTGCTTCTTCCGTTGACTTTGTCGTCGGCAGATGTAGTTGTGTTGGCTTGTCGGTAGATGGTGGTGCGTTGTTTGTACACGTCATCGGTAGAAACCTCCTATTCCTATTTCTGCTTCTTCCGTTGACTTTGTCGTCGGCAGATGTAGTTGTGTTGGCTTGTCGGTAGATGGTGGTGCGTTGTTTGTACACGTCATCGGTAGAAACCTCCTTGGCAGATGTGCGAACTTTGGCAACTTCACGGGCATCCGCGTTTTTGTTTTTTTTAAGCTTACGTTCTTTGGCCCATTACTCTAACTTCCAACGTAATTTCAAATGTTTCAAAGGTGACTTCGTTCATTGAGTTCAAGATTTTCCGCTGCAAGTTTTAAAATAGATTTCGTTTAGAAAAAGTCAAATTTGGTTGTCGAGTGAAATTTTAAATTTAGCATCAAGACGTCATGGTTCGGTCAGCGTTATGGTAGCAAATCGGGTTCAGATAACTCGGGGCGTACACGTTGGTATCAGAGCCATTGGTTAAAACGTTTCAAAGAATTACTCAACAGTGCGATCGTTGCATGGAAGTACCTCCAAACACTGTAAGTGTTTATGTTAGTTTTAGTTATTAGATATTTATGAGAATAGTTAACCTTTACAGGGATCATAGTAAAATGTCTAGACGACCAGGTAGACGAGAGTACAGAGGGGGACACCAAACCGGAGAGTACTGAGAATTCTGGTGTGATCAGGCAGCTGACAGACTTGGTACGCCAGCAATCTGATATGATGCGCCAGCAGTCCGATCAGTTGGGACTGCTACTGAACCGAGAGGAACAAGGGAGTGCCAACTCGGGTTCCCACAATGAACAGGCAGGAGAGAGGTTTAGGAGGTTGCGACCACCCACTTTTGTTGGAAAGTCAGCTAATCCAATTGTGGCCGAGGAATGGTTGAAAAAGATAGAAAGCATGTTTAGGTGTGCAAATGTGGGAGAAGGAGAAAAGGTCATTTTGGCAACCTTCCACTTTGCCGGTGATACTCAACTTTGGTGGGAAACGATGGAGACCACCCATGATGTTCTTACGATGACTTGGACACAATTTAAGGAGATTTTCTATGAGAAGTATTTTAACAATACTGTACAGACCACAAAGAAGTTGGAGTTCATGAACTTGAAACAGACAGGGACCGTAGCTGAATATAGCAGACAGTTTGAATCCCTATCAAGGTTTGCCGGACACCTCGCACGCAGAGATGAGGATAAAGTGTTCCAATTTGTGCATGGGCTGAAACCTGAGATTTATAGAGGAGTCAAGTTCTCGGGTATAAAAGGATTGTCCTACAGTGAAGTAGTGTCCACGGCATTAGAAGTGGAAGAGGCAGAGATGAAGTGTGCTGGGTTTAGTGTGGCTCCACGAAAGTTCACCCAGCCACACCATCACAGGGGAACGAAGAGGCCCGGTGAGGGCCAGGGCAGTCAAGGGAAGGAGAAGAAGACACCAGATACTAGGAAGTTCCCTCAATGCCCAAAGTGTTTTAGATTTCACCCGGGAGAGTGTAGGATTAGCGCGGGGAAGTGTTTCAACCGTGAGGAGACCGGGCATCTGCATAAGGATTGCCCAAAGCCCAGAGTCCTTCGCTGTTATAATTGTAATAAAGTTGGCCACATGAGTAGGGATTGTCCAGCTCTGAAGAATGGCCCGGTGAATGTTAAGCCAAGGATATTCTCCATGGTAGAATTGGGTGATGAAGATCAGCCTGCTGTTGTGTCAGGTACCATACTAGTCAATTTTATGCCTGCTTTTACTTTAATAGATTCAGGTGCAACACATTCCTTCATAGCGTCTGCATTTGCTGATAAATTAGACGTTAAGTCTTCACTTTCTGAGCATATGTTTAATGTTGCTTTACCTTCTGGCGAACGCATGCGCTCTAGTCATATGCTGCTTAATAGTGTAGTGACAGTAGAAGGTAAGAACCTACCTGCTGATCTCATTATTTTAGAGATCATGGGATTTGATGTAATCTTAGGAATGGATTGGTTGTTTAAGCACTATGCTACGATAGATTGTAGAACTGGCTTAGTTAGTTTTCAACCCCCTGGTGGTTTAAGACACACTTTCCAAGCCTCGAAGAAAGATAAGAGGATGTCTGTTTTAGCCGCTTTTAGTGCTAGATCTTCCTTATGCAGTGAGTATTCATGCTTTCTGGCCAGTGTTTTAGACACAAAACTGGTAGGAGAATTGAGCCTCCAAGATGTTCTAGTAGCTCAAGATTTCCCTGAAGTTTTCCTTGACGACCTGCCGGGTTTACCACCTGATAGGGAGATTGAATTTGTAGTAGATGTCTATCCTGGTGCTGAGCCAGTATCTAAGAATCCATACCGATTAGCACCAGCAGAACTCAAGGAGTTAAAGAAATAGTTAGAGGAACTGATGGAAAAAGGGTTCATACGACCGAGTTATTCGCCGTGGGGTGCACCAGTTCTCTTTGTTAAGAAAAAGGACGGATCAATGCGCATGTGCATTGACTACCGAGAATTAAATAAGTTAACCATCAAGAATAAGTACCCATTACCTAGGATCGATGATTTGTTTGACCAACTTCAAGGTGCACGAGTTTTCTCTAAGATTGACTTAAGATCGGGGTACTACCAATTGAAGGTTAAGTCTGAGGATATACCAAAGACTGCCTTTCGTACGAGATATGGACATTACGAATTTTTGGTTCTGTCCTTTCGTTTGACAAATGCACAGCAGCTTTCATGGACCTCATGAATAGAGTGTTTCACGAGTTTTAGACAAGTTTGTCATTGTATTCATTGATGATATCTGATTTATTCTAGAAATAAGGGTGAGAATGCAACGATTTGAGTTCGGTGTTAGGAGTAACTCGACAGCCTAGCTTATGCTAAGTTTTCCAAGTGTGGAGTTTTGGTTGGACAGAGTTCACTTTCTTGGTCACGTGATCTCTGGGATGGAATATCTGTCGATCCAGCCAAAGTTCGTGCGGGTTAAGGAATGGCCTCAACCGAAGAATGCTTCTGATATTAGGAGTTTCCTCGGGTAGCAGGGTATTACAAAAAGTTCATTGAAGGATTTTCAAAGATTGCTACACCCCTTACTAAGTTAAACAGGAAAAATGTGAAGATATATGGACCGATGAATGTGAACATAGTTTTCACGAGTTTTCTCTAAGATTGACTTAAGATCGGGGTACTACCAATTGAAGGTTAAGTCTGAGGATATACCAAAGACTGCCTTTCGTACGAGATATGGACATTACGAATTTTTGGTTATGTCCTTTGGTTTGACAAATGCACCAGCAGCTTTCATGGATCTCATGAATAGAGTGTTTCACGAGTTTCTAGACAAGTTTGTCATTGTATTCATTGATGATATCTTGATTTATTCTAGAAATAAGGGTGAGCATGCAACGCATTTGAGTTTGGTGTTAGGAGTACTCAGACAGCACCAGCTTTATGCTAAGTTTTCCAAGTGTGAGTTTTGGTTGGACAGAGTTCACTTTCTTGGTCACGTGATCTCTGGGGATGGAATATCTGTCGATCCAGCCAAAGTTCGTGCGGTTAAGGAATGGCCTCAACCGAAGAATGCTTCTGATATTAGGAGTTTCCTCGGGTTAGCAGGGTATTACAGAAAGTTCATTGAAGGATTTTCAAAGATTGCTACACCCCTTACTAAGTTAACCATCAAGAATAAGTACCCATTACCTAGGATCGATGATTTGTTTGACCAACTTCAAGGTGCACGAGTTTTCTCTAAGATTGACTTAAGATCGGGGTACTACCAATTGAAGGTTAAGTCTGAGGATATACCAAAGACTGCCTTTCGTACGAGATATGGACATTACGAATTTTTGGTTATGTCCTTTGGTTTGACAAATGCACCAGCAGCTTTCATGGATCTCATGAATAGAGTGTTTCACGAGTTTCTAGACAAGTTTGTCATTGTATTCATTGATGATATCTTGATTTATTCTAGAAATAAGGGTGAGCATGCAACGCATTTGAGTTTGGTGTTAGGAGTACTCAGACAGCACCAGCTTTATGCTAAGTTTTCCAAGTGTGAGTTTTGGTTGGACAGAGTTCACTTTCTTGGTCACGTGATCTCTGGGGATGGAATATCTGTCGATCCAGCCAAAGTTCGTGCGGTTAAGGAATGGCAGCAGAAAACATGGACTGTATTGTAGGATACCCAGAACAGTAAAGGACATGATGCACTCTGGGTGATAATCGATCGATTAACCAAATCAGCCCATTTCTTACCATCAAGATGACTACTCTATGGATCAGCTAGCCGAATTGTATGTGCATGAGGTTGTGCGACTACATGGAGTTCTAGCTACTATAGTTTCGGACCGAGACTCTAGATTCACATCCAAATTTTGGAAGAGTTACATAAAGCCATGGCACACAGCTAACTTCAGTACAGCCTTTCACCCTCAAACAGATGGACAATCGGAAAGAACCATTCAAACATTAGAGGATATGCTCGGGCATGTGTTTGGATTTTCAAGGTTCTTGGAGCAAGTATCTGTCTTTGGTGGAGTTTTCTTATAATAACAGTTTTCAAGCAACAATAGGAATGGCACCGTATGAGGCCTTGTATGGACGAAAATGTAGATCTCCTTTGTACTGGGGACGAAGTTGGTGAAGCACAGTTGCTTGGTCCTGACATCGTGCAGCAGACTATGAGAAGGTTGCCCTCATCCGTCAGAGGATCTTAACAGCTCAAAGCCGACAGAAGAGCTATGCTGACAGAAGACGCAGAGAATTAGAGTTTGAAGTAGGCGATGAAGTTTTTCTTAAGGTATCACCATTCAAAGGAGTTGTGAGATTTGGAAAGAGAGGAAACTTAATCCTAGATTTGTTGGTCCTTTCTCAATTCTGAAAAGGATTGGGAAGGCAGCGTATCAGTTACAGCTACCAGCTTCTATGGAAGGAGTCCACAATGTGTTCCATGTCTCTATGTTGAAGAAGTGTGTGCGGGATCCGTCCCAAGTGTTGAACAGCAAAGCATTGAAATTCAACCTACACTTACCTACGAGGAGAAGCCAGTAAAGATTCTGGATTATGCAGTAAAGGTACTACGCAACAAAGAAGTGCGCTGGTGAAAGTCTTGTGGCACAATCAGAACACAGAGGAGGCAACATGGGAGCGGCCAACAAGACATAATGGACCAACATCCAGAACTGTTCATGGTACTGAATTTGAGGACAAATTCTTTTAAGGAGGGTAGATTGTAACACCCGACTTTAATTAAAAATTTAAAATAACAGATAAATCTATTAAGTATAATCGATGATGAAATTTTAGTATAATGTAGGTTAGGTTGAAGAATGAGTAAGTAAGGGCATAAGGGTAATTGGCAAATTTGAAAGTGGATAAGGTATTTAAGGCAAAAAGTTTAGAGTAGCCGCCACCACTATTCATTTTCTTTTTCCTTTCGGTCTTCAACTCGAACGGCAGAAATCTCTAGGCTATTCTCCTGCCCGATTCTCCTTCAACCTAGTCAAGCCCTCTTTGTTTTCTTCCGATTTTAGTAGTTAGATAGCTGAAGGAGTACAATGTGAGGAGTTTTGAGGAATGTTGTGATTTAGAGTAGGTTCGGGCTGAGCGACTATTGAGAATACCCGAGTTGTGGGGTTTCAAATTTTGTTCATCAAACTCCTGTATTGATTCTGTGAAGTTTAGTGAAAGTTTGATATATGTACTATTATGATTTTAGGTTAGCGAGCTTCTGAAGTAGCATTTAGCCGAGCGATTTCCAGGGATCCAGGTAAGTAGAGTTTGTTTGTGCCTTCGGGCCTACATCACAAAACAGTAGGATTTATGTATGTTTTGTATGTTTATTTTCCAGTTGTCATGCATCATGTTTTTGAAGATTACGACAATGAATTACATGAAACGCATGGTAAGTGTGAGCAGGATGATCAGAACAACTGTTTAAGGGGGATTAATCCGCCCCTTAACTGAGAACAGATGATTGAGGTTTGGGAAAAGTGATCCACTTCCAATCCTACAGGGGGATCAGACCAGTTAACTGTAAGGGAATTAATCCGCCCCTTAATTGAGATCAGAGGATGTATGCTTTGGGGAATGACTGATCCACTTTCCCATCGTACAGAGGGATTCAACAGAGAATGAATTTGAATACAACTGAGATGAGAAAGTAGAGACCGGCATGTTTAGGAAATTATTGCTTCATTGATCCATTTCATTCATCGCTCTACTTGCTTAGCATTAGGCTAATAGATGAGTTTTGTGATGTAGTTGAGAAGTTACTGAAGGTATGTTACCGACCAACATGAGGAATAGGCTGGTTGGAGAGGCATTTTCAGGCATCTGTTTGGTCATCTGGTAGGCGGTTTAATCATGGCGCAGGTGTTGAGTTGAGGGTAACTAGTTCAGTATAGATGTTTTTACTGAAAATTTTATGACAATAGTGGTTTCAAAGCTTTGAAAAACATTTTGAGAATCTTCTGATATTGGTTATTCTGTTGATTTTGAAAACATTGTTTTTTACTGAATTTGGGAAGGGCAGTGATTTGGTTTGTTTCTGGATGTTTAGTTTTGTCGTTCTGCCTATCGGAAGGTGCCTTCAGTAAAGTCGTTGGATGAGAGAGAGAACATCCGGCTGACGTCATCGGCAGGTGCAAGTCGCAAAACCTGTAGTTTTGCTATCGGCAGATGTAGTGTATATTTTAATCTTATCGGAAGGAGTCGTAATGTCGTTGTCGGTAGATGTCGCGTGCTTGTCTATCGGCAGATGGAAATCTATCGGTAGATGAAGTTATGTTGACTTCATCGGCAGATGAAGTTATGTTGACTTCATCGGCAGATGAAGTTATGTTGACTTCATCGGCAGATGAAGTTATGTTGACTTCATCGGCAGATGAAGTTATGTTGACTTCATCGGCAGATGAAGTTATGTTGACTTCATCGGCAGATGAAGTTATGTTGACTTCATCGGCAGATGAAGTTATGTTGACTTCATCGGCAGATGAAGTTATGTTGACTTCATCGGCAGATGAAGTTATGTTGACTTCATCGGCAGATGTAGTTGTGTTGGCTTGTCGGTAGATGGTGGTGCGTTGTTTGTACACGTCATCGGTAGAAACCTCCTATTCCTATTTCTGCTTCTTCCGTTGACTTTGTCGTCGGCAGATGTGTTCGACTTCGGCAACTTCACGGGCATTCCGCGTTTTTTTTTTTTTTTTTTTTTTTTTTTTTTTTTTTTTTTTTTTTTTTTTTTTTTTTTTTTTTTTTTTTTTTTTTTTTTTTTTTTTTTTTTTTTTTTTTTTTTTTTTTTTTTTTTTTTTTTTTTTTTTTTTTTTTTTTTTTTTTTTTTTTTTTTTTTTTTTTTTTTTTTTTTTTTTTTTTTTTTTTTTTTTTTTTTTTTTTTTTTTTTTTTTTTTTTTTTTTTTTTTTTTTTTTTTTTTTTTTTTTTTTTTTTTTTTTTTTTTTTTTTTTTTTTTTTTTTTTTTTTTTTTTTTTTTTTTTTTTTTTTTTTTTTTTTTTTTTTTTTTTTTTTTTTTTTTTTTTTTTTTTTTTTTTTTTTTTTTTTTTTTTTTTTTTTTTTTTTTTTTTTTTTTTTTTTTTTTTTTTTTTTTTTTTTTTTTTTTTTTTTTTTTTTTTTTTTTTTTTTTTTTTTTTTTTTTTTTTTTTTTTTTTTTTTTTTTTTTTTTTTTTTTTTTTTTTTTTTTTTTTTTTTTTTTTTTTTTTTTTTTTTTTTTTTTTTTTTTTTTTTTTTTTTTTTTTTTTTTTTTTTTTTTTTTTTTTTTTTTTTTTTTTTTTTTTTTTTTTTTTTTTTTTTTTTTTTTTTTTTTTTTTTTTTTTTTTTTTTTTTTTTTTTTTTTTTTTTTTTTTTTTTTTTTTTTTTTTTTTTTTTTTTTTTTTTTTTTTTTTTTTTTTTTTTTTTTTTTTTTTTTTTTTTTTTTTTTTTTTTTTTTTTTTTTTTTTTTTTTTTTTTTTTTTTTTTTTTTTTTTTTTTTTTTTTTTTTTTTTTTTTTTTTTTTTTTTTTTTTTTTTTTTTTTTTTTTTTTTTTTTTTTTTTTTTTTTTTTTTTTTTTTTTTTTTTTTTTTTTTTTTTTTTTTTTTTTTTTTTTTTTTTTTTTTTTTTTTTTTTTTTTTTTTTTTTTTTTTTTTTTTTTTTTTTTTTTTTTTTTTTTTTTTTTTTTTTTTTTTTTTTTTTTTTTTTTTTTTTTTTTTTTTTTTTTTTTTTTTTTTTTTTTTTTTTTTTTTTTTTTTTTTTTTTTTTTTTTTTTTTTTTTTTTTTTTTTTTTTTTTTTTTTTTTTTTTTTTTTTTTTTTTTTTTTTTTTTTTTTTTTTTTTTTTTTTTTTTTTTTTTTTTTTTTTTTTTTTTTTTTTTTTTTTTTTTTTTTTTTTTTTTTTTTTTTTTTTTTTTTTTTTTTTTTTTTTTTTTTTTTTTTTTTTTTTTTTTTTTTTTTTTTTTTTTTTTTTTTTTTTTTTTTTTTTTTTTTTTTTTTTTTTTTTTTTTTTTTTTTTTTTTTTTTTTTTTTTTTTTTTTTTTTTTTTTTTTTTTTTTTTTTTTTTTTTTTTTTTTTTTTTTTTTTTTTTTTTTTTTTTTTTTTTTTTTTTTTTTTTTTTTTTTTTTTTTTTTTTTTTTTTTTTTTTTTTTTTTTTTTTTTTTTTTTTTTTTTTTTTTTTTTTTTTTTTTTTTTTTTTTTTTTTTTTTTTTTTTTTTTTTTTTTTTTTTTTTTTTTTTTTTTTTTTTTTTTTTTTTTTTTTTTTTTTTTTTTTTTTTTTTTTTTTTTTTTTTTTTTTTTTTTTTTTTTTTTTTTTTTTTTTTTTTTTTTTTTTTTTTTTTTTTTTTTTTTTTTTTTTTTTTTTTTTTTTTTTTTTTTTTTTTTTTTTTTTTTTTTTTTTTTTTTTTTTTTTTTTTTTTTTTTTTTTTTTTTTTTTTTTTTTTTTTTTTTTTTTTTTTTTTTTTTTTTTTTTTTTTTTTTTTTTTTTTTTTTTTTTTTTTTTTTTTTTTTTTTTTTTTTTTTTTTTTTTTTTTTTTTTTTTTTTTTT